>APFE031575021.1:0-19572 GCA_000404065.3 Pinus taeda | reverse complement strand
AATGGCACATGGTATTGACCCATGGTATTCACTTGGAATGTAGCCTATTTAAATGGGGGAATTAAACCAGCATAGATCCATCTTTACTCTGGATCTACTAAGCCCGGAGAGGTATCAAATATAGTGCTATGCAAACTAGCATAGAGAAAAAATATTTGATCCCTCTCGGGGGCTTGGTGGATCAAGAGTAAAAATGGATGTTGTAATTTATGTATGTTAAACATTTTAACTTGGTTAAAATAAAAATCAATTATTAAATTTATTAATTTTTATAAATTACTAATAGTAATTTTTAAGCTCCAGGTTTATGATAACCCATGGTATTGACCCATGTATTCATGTGAGCATAGACTATTTAAAGGGGAAATTCTATGTTAGATCCATCTTAATTCTGGGTCTACCAAGTGCTCAGAGGGATAAATAGATTTCATCCTCCTAAGAGTGGTAGATGTGGAGTTAAGATGGATATAGGTTGGTTTTTATGATAATGAAGATATTAAATAGACTTAGGAAATTATATTGTAAAAACATCTTAAGGTGAATGGTTAAAGCATAGACATTGGACAAGTATATTTGTATACTTCTGTTTTTAACTGAAACAAATCCAGGGCTAAAAGGAATGGATTGATTGCACTAGTCATCCTTCTATAACTTTCCAACATATGCTGGAGTAAACAGATTGTAATTTGGGTAATTTTTCTAATTGCAAACAGGAACATACTTGTGTATTGGCAGGGTGGTTATGAGGTCCCTAGAAGTGAACAGATTGTAATTTGGGTAATTTTTCTAATTGCAAACAGGAACATACTTGTGTATTGGCAGGGTGGTTATGAGGTCCCTAGAAGTGATGAATTTGAATTTTTCTTGGTTTTATATATAGTATTAGGTTTTTTTCTCATGCTTTCTGTGAATGGCACGGGTGAATTTTATCTTACACCCACTAGATTATCGATATGTAATTTCGGTAATTTTGATTTCAAAAGATATTTTAAGGAAATGCAATGATTTCATTTGTGTATTCAATAAACACAAGATTTTATAATTGAGTAAAATATTCACCATGCCTGGTGAGAGATTCGCCAAAAAATTATGTATACATATCATATTATTGATAAAATTGCCTTCCTTATTTCCTATATACAATGGATATTCGCCCATTTATTATACATGTAAATTTAGGGGGGGTTCTTAAAATTTTCCCTGGACTATGAAATCCAATTCAAACTGTGAAGCAAGTGCCTTACCTTCAGATCCCTCCCCAGATCCCTTCTTGGATTTCCTCCGTGGACAATTTGCAACATAATGGCCCACCTCATGACAACGAAAGCATCACTCTTTTGATTTGTCAACCTTCTTGCAATCATTGGAAGAACTGGATTCGGAAAGAGAAACCTTATCCTTCCCCTTCTTCGCCTTACTCACCAAGGAACAGTTCTCCTCATCATGCATGGATGAAGAACTGTCTCTAGTGCTCCGTCTGATCTCCTCCTGCATCAAATCCGACCATAGTTGTTCCCAATATGGCAGTTTCTACCTTCCATTCACCGAGTCCTGGTAGCTATGCTAGCTCTTAGGAAGGCCAAGGAGTGCTAGACTCACCATATCCTCATTCGATGTCACGATCCCCACACTTGGAAGCTCATCCCTGCATGTGATGAGCTTGGTCAGATACAAGAGATCGTCTCATCCCTTTCACACTTGATCTTTCGAAGTTTGTCCTTCAGTGCCAGCTTCCTCTGATCACTGTTATTTTGATATAACTCTTTCAATGTTTTCCACATTGCATGTGGAGTCTCCTTCCCATGGAGGCTCGAGACAATGTGATCTCACACTCCCTCCAAGAGAATTCTCTTAGCTCTAGCCACACACTTCCTCCATTCCACCTGCTTAGTCTTGTTAGTGGGCTTAGGAATTTCTTGATCAATGAAATCCTTAAGACCATTATCTTCCAAAACTTCCTCCATGCGATCCTTCCAAGCTATATAGTTTGAGCTGCCATCAAGGGCATACTCAAGCCTCAAACCATAGAACACCATCGATGAAATAGATGTGATAAGAACTTGAGATCTATATCCTAAATAATAAACTTCAAATTTCTCCTGCTAGTATACTGTTCTTTCTTGATCACCTGTGCTCTAATACCATGTATAAATTTTACTTGTAGAACAAACCTATATATGCAATGTCCTAAAGCATAATACTTGTTCTACTTCTATAAAACATTAAGCGGAAGCATAATCGAATTCATGAGCAACATCAAGTAGAAACATGCATAATTGATCAAGATAAATAATCACACATAACACAAGATATATCCAGGGGAAAGCACCAACATAAAACCCTAACCATGTATTATCAATCAAGTGGAAATCCTCTTCAACATACAAAAAGAATTAACTCAATAGCTATCTTTCTCTCTCTGTACTTTGATGATCTTCAATCAAAAGATGAAAATCATGGACTACCTAGGCCTCATTATATAGGCTGTAGGTTGGCCTGATCATACCTACTGTCACCTCAGGTCCAACTACGTAGTCATAGAGAAAATAGATGCCTTTCTTATGATAGGAATACTTACTAGAAATATCCTAGCATCTGATAGTACAATGTCCCTCATTTGATCTCAACTGGGTCTTTGTCTGAACTGCCATGCATCAGTTATTTATGAGTGAATCCTCAGTTATCTAAAATAATAGTTGTCACATGCATGCAAGCATTAACAAGCTTTATTTTATTATTTTAACAACTTGTTAAAGTAATCTAACTAGAGTTGACTAGTTAGAACTAAGTCAACTGATTCTCTCATTATAGAACTCATACTTATTCCCTCAATCAGTGGAGGAAATTAAGGATAAATTCCTCAATCAATGGGACAACTCATTGGCATGCTCACAAAGACTTCAAATTTGAATTTCCTTAACTAATTAGCTCAACTGAATTGATTAATTAATATTTCCAACTGCTATTAAGACCAAAATTAATTTTACTTCCTATAGATAGACTAGGGATTGCTATAAATAGGAAGGGACCCAAAAATGCTATTAAATTTAGAACTTTCTATTTTTAGCAGTTTCACCTCTCACCCAATGTGGCCAATGACCTTAGTAGCCAAACTGCTATTTTTGGACATGCTATTTTTAGACATGTTATTTTTAGCATGTCTATTTTTACCACATTCTAAATTTAACATTTCTTGTTGCACATTTTTCAATAGGCCAATGCTAACAAACCATAAAGGTTAATGTAGCATGTGACCTCTGCATAAACCTCCAGCGGTTATGGAAACGATCAACCTAACCGCACGATAATTATCCGCTAACCTCCATTAAACCACCAGTTAATCCACACTTAACATTAATTAGTCCTCCAGTTAACTACAATTTAACTTGGCGGGAATTCTGGCCAACCTCCAAAAGCGACGCCAACTCCAAAAATAATGTCCTTAACTAGAGTTCTTCATGTTTTAGAGGATCTTTTCTAGGGAGAAACTGTTTGAGTCATAATTGGAGCACTTTTCGACCAAATTGAGCTCAGGAAAAGGTTTTCCTAGCTAATTTTGACATTCTAAATACATCGGAATAGGTATCAGGAGCAGTAGAGCTTTGTAAACAACATTTTTTCCAAATTGAACTAATACAGAGGCCTAAGCTATGGAAGTTGGACCAAGGAGATGTAGCTCAGGAGGGGTGAAATCCTTCATCAAAACACTATGTCAAAGTGTTCAATTGATGGTTTGTTGTACTTTTTATTGTTGTTGTTCTACACTTGTATTTTAAGCTAATTTTCTTATGAATGTCAGATTAAACTTGATGTAATTTACCCGTTTACAATCACCAAACAACCTAAGGAAAACTATGCATGGGAAGCAATGAACAAGCATCTGTTTATAAATCTGTAATTGAAATTAGAATAACAAAACTAACATTTAATAACAGATCACCCAGGATCATCAAATTTTGTATTCCTTTATCGTTGGTGAGTTTTAGGCCTTTCCAAGTTTGGTTGTTTGTTTCCTATCCTAGGCCCCACGCAAAAGTATATTCATTTTGTTCATTAAAATTATGTATTACCCCTCCAACTCCTGCCACCCCTCATATATTAATTTAAAATTTAATAAATTATAATTTAAAATTAAATTATTAAAAATATAGCACTATATAATAGCCAAAAATAAACATTCAAATGATTCTTCCATTTCAATTATTCAGAATCCATCCATACTCATAAAAGTGTAAAATTTTAGTTGTAACAAAACAAGTATAGATGTTTTTTTTTATGATTTAAAATATATAATAGTTTAGATATATTCTATTAAATTTATTAAGAATTGATTCTTACATTTTAATTATTCACAATCCATGCTCATAAAAAGTGTAAAACTAGTATTTTCACATATCCGTGAAAAGAAAAGCTGAAGTCTAGCTACAATGTTGTGCGAGAATGGAACCGGTGTCTCAACTCAAAGCTGAGCTGTGAAATTTACGACAATTTTGTCACTGGGCATGACGTCAATGAGTCGAACTGTGTGGAGTTAGGCCATCATCAGAAATTTCCTTTCTCAGTTGAGTAAATCCCACTGCCTACTTCGAGGAGTTAAATCTAGAGGAAATTTTGATTCAGTAAGTAGATCGGTGCATGCCTAAACAAGCTTGGGAAAAAGACCGTTGTTTTTAAGAAATTTGCCAGGCGACTGCTAAGAATTGTGTCTAGGAAGGGGAATCATTTCAAGGAAGAAGTAGGAGATGCCATTTCTTTTCGTACGCAAACCCTGAGGATGCTTGTCTGAGGAAGCCAGGGACTGGACACTCCCACTTTCCTAATGGATGTTGTGGATTACATCGTAGCAATGAAATCCTCCAATTAAGGGAATAAACAGGTAGCGATAGGCACGAGTCCCACTTGTCCACGTTGAAGGCCATCAATAGGCGGAGAAAGAGAATCTAGGAATCTTACACGACGGTCAACGAATCTAGCTATAGTGTTATGAGGCAAAGCCTCACCATAAAATTGTCTTTGATTTAATTAATTTTAATTATAACGAACAAGTATAAATGTTTTTTTTTTCAATTTTCTATATATTTTTTTTTATATATTTTAAAATATAATATTATGGATATATTATATTAAATTTATTAACTACTAAAGATCAAATTTTTTTTTTAGAGAAGAATCTCAATCACCAAGACAAATTGATTAAACAGATTTTCTTAATCAAGTAAAATTTTATATATACTATCAAACAATGACAAGTTTCTTAATTAAATAAACTTTATATATATTATCAAACAAAAATTACAGCAAAACTATTAATTTTTCTATTTCACTTGTAAAATTTGCAGTGGGGTTTTATTATCTTCTTCAATTCAATAAAGCAAGTTACATAACTATAAAATTTAATATGGAATTAGTTAGTAATGACATTATATTATTTTATTTTGAATCAATTTTTTTTTATCATAAGGGGATTTAAATTTGTTAAAAATAAATTTAATATGTTATAAGGGATGACGGGAGAGGATGTGAAGCATCGAGAATTTCTACATAGTATAAGTATAAAAAAGATTATAAAATAGAAATAAACATTTTTTTATTGAAAAATGTATTAGATTAGAGATTTAATAAAAATATTTTAAGAAGTATTTACGAATATCTAGTGAAATTGGAAGTATTTTTTAGCATTTAATAAGCTCATATACTATTTCACATATTTCCAAACTATATATAGTTAATACTATATAATGGAGCAGTCTAAGTAATAGATGAAATGACTTTTCTGCCTAAATCTAGCAATACAATTTCCAGTATCTTTGTGATTTCTTGTTGTTTAAAATGCACTTTGAATGCATGCATGGTTCAAAAACCTCTAAAGCACTAGAAATTTTTACAAGGAATGAAAACACTCTTTGTGATAATATGTTAATAGGCGTGTCTATTTTGAAATAAAGACTCCAAAATTTTAATTTATTTATAGATAATTATTAGGTGGATGGTAAGAGTTTAACCTCCATACAATATTCTAAAACATTCTTATTAATATTCACCAATAAAAAATTGAGATTTATCTCAAAAATAATTATGCTTTTTTTGTCTATTTAATTAAATTAATTAAATACCCCTGATCGAGGTGCGAGCTGTCAAATAGATCCATCAAGATCGTCTTTATGATGAGTACGTAGAGGAATGATGCCACTGCCCCCCACACGCTCGAGGTGATGGGTGCTCTGGCCTTTGGCATGTTTAAGATAGCCATCACAAAGAAAGGTGGCAAAAACATTTTGGTAAGTTTTCAGATAGCTGTGAAGGATCACAGTAAGGGGATAGAAGGTGCAGAGGTCCCAGAGCCGAGAGTGGATCAATGGTGTCAGAAGCGACAGAGATTCCATCAGCTCCAAACGTTAGCTATCGGGGTGGTAGATTTTGTGGAATGACAGAGTCTACGGGCGACGGAAAAACAAAACATAATGTTCTAAAAATTCTGGTGTTTTGTTTCCATATCAAGTCCTTAGCGCAGTAAGCAATCTCGAGTGTGAAGAGCATTGAGGCTAGTCTCCCCATTTCCACAGGATTTGGCAAGCAGGCATCGAGATGGTGTGGTAATGGGCAGAATGACGAAAGCTAAGGGTTGAGGCAAGATACCTCGGGTCGCTGAGGCGGAAGAGGAACCAAGCTCCTTGGGCAAGCGACATGGCAGAAAGCCAGTGACTAACCTAATACATGAAGTGGCCACAACATACAAGGAAGGCACCAACAACGAGATGATAACATTGATAGAAGAATGGGAAGAGGAACTAAACCGACAAGCGAGCGCGAACGAAGTTGAAATGGAGGACTGGAGACTCCTAGTTTCGGATCCTGGTCACACTAGAGGGAGAGCGACTCAATTTAAATAGATCCTGTATCTATACTAGTTGATGAAAAGTATCTTGGGCAAAGCCCTAGAGCAAGTCTTGGTGAGCATGGAGACTATTGTTCAGGATTTCCCAAATTATAAATAAGATTTTCAGAAGTTGCAATTTCAAATGTAGAAACAAGAAAGGTGCATTGGCCGCATGGAGAGACACTTCTATTGTTTACTTTCGCAGATAAAGTTGCCAGGCTCTAGTGCTAAAAATATGGGCTCGGTTGCATCTGTCTTCGCCGAGTAAGATGAATAGAATGTTTGCTTTCAGTTATTTTTTATCAGTCTTTATGTGTATAGCTTTTAATTTCCAGTTTATATTCATATATATGTATAGGCAAATAGAGTATGTACATGAACATGATAATCAAACTTATATAGCTTTGATAGATAGGCTCATTGTTTTTTGCTACTTGATGACTTATCATGCAATTAGGTGGTCAAGAAACTTGGTTTTCTGATAGGCAAGTTGAGACCACCTAACTTGTTTCTATGTGGTTGTAACTTGTTTATATTCTAATGAAAAAAAAAGATCTACCAAACTTACAAAAAAAATTTAATTAATTAAAAATTTGGCATATAAATTTGAGTTATAATTTTACACATATAATATGAATAATCCATAATATTAATTCATAATATCGTAATAAAATTTATTTATAAATTTAAAATCTCAATAGTAATTTTTTTTCTACAAAATATAAAAACATAAAATAAAAAATAGAAAATTTAAAATATTTTAACACTGTTAAAAAAATTGATCATAATATTATCATATTTATTAGGAAACAGAGAGTGTTCATTTTCATAAAAGTTACTTTCTTTTAACCATTACAACTCTCATTTAAATCATTAAACATACTCCACCTCTCATCGTCAATAACCACTAAAATGGATGATTATTATTAATATCTATATGCGAATATACTGCAATTTAAAACCGTAATTTAAGCTTTGTACTTTGAGGACATGATTATTTTTTAAATTAAAAATTATTCATAATGAAATCTTTTAATAAAAATATAAAATTCAAATTCCTACCGGCATTAAAGCATATACTTAAGCGTAAATTTGTATTTTGTTGATGCTAAACTGAATTGGATTCGTAACTTTCCACATATTAAGAAAAATCCTCAAAGATTTAGGGAATAGAACATCTGATTTATATGGTTTTGATAAGTTATTCCATCCCAACAAATTCACTTTAGAATTTTAAGTTTTCATTTTTTTATCCACTTTATTCTCGAGTTTGAGGTTTATTAAAAAAAAATCACTTTGTTAGGTTAAATATTTTGGAATTCTTTGTTTCCATTTTTGTCTTGTTTTATATTTTATGTAAAGTTTAATTTAGTTTTATTTTATTTTATTAATATTTCAATAAAATAATTCAGAATTAAGTATTATTATTAAATAAATTAAAAATATCATCATCATTAAACTAAAATCAAGTTAAACTGAAATCAAATGAGGGTTACTCATTGAAATTTTTAATAAATATACAATATCAAAATCATGAGACTAAAATCATGTTTTAACATATAAAAGTTTAAATAATTAAAATGAGAAACCCAAGTTTATAAACTTTCATTAAAAGTACAATCAATTATTTATTGTAGGCCAGTAATCAATCCAGGGGAGAAGAACTATTGAAAAGTAGCATAGTTAGAATTAAGCTCCAATTCGGAAACCTAGAACAACAACCAAATATGTGATTTTTATATCTTTGAGGAAAATAATTTTTATATACATTTTTATAAATTATATTAATTAATTTATCACTTTTAAATATTATATTAAATTAAAATGTTTTATTTTAGTTAATTAACCTTTTAAATTAAAATGTTTTATTTTTAGTTAATTTACATTTTAAATTGAACCATGATGGTTATGATATTAGGAGTATTATATATATGTAGATGTAAAAAAATGGAAAAACGAATTAGAATGAAACTTATAAATTGAAACTAGCAACTTACAGGTTAGCAAGTTACTTGTGGAGACTGCATAAGCAATATCTCTCTATTTCATTAATCATTAAATCAAAAATATATAAGTTTGCATTTAATTAGGGATATCAAAACTATCTCCTAGAAAATAGGAACTAACTCTAATCCAAGACACACACAGAACCGTGAAACAAACTTTCTCCATTAATTTCAACTCTCCCCCTTAATGGAAAAGTGATTCACTTGCACGCCTAACATCTATGTAAACAATTCAAATTTAATATTCCCAAGAGGCTTGGTGAAGATATTAGCTGCATTTTCGCAGGTGTTACAATATTCAATAAAAATCCTTTTAAACTCAACCTTTTCTCTCACAAAATGAAATTGAGTATCTATATGTCTTGTGTTTTTATGAAAAACAATATTGTTTTCCATTTTGATTGAACTTTGGTTGTCGCATTTGATCATTGTAGCATCCTTTTGTTCTTCTCCTGCATCACGAAGAAGTCTTCTCAAACAAATTTCTTCACAAGTGGTTGCACATACAGCTTGATACTCTGCTTCTGCTAATGGTAAAGATACAATACTATGCTTTTTACTACTCCAAGAAATGACCCCGGACCTAATATTGAAAGCATAACTAGTTATAGATCTTCTATCATCCAAATTTCCAGCCCAATCTGAATCTAAATAGCCTATTAGTTTAGCATCAAAAGAATGAGTATATTTAATGCCAAAATTTATGGTTCCTTGAAGATACGTTAGGACACCTTTTGTTGCCAACCAATGATTTTCGAGAGGTTTTGTCATGAACTAACTCAACACACTGACTAAATATGCTAAGTCAAATCTGGTTGTAGTCAAATAAATCAAACTTCCAACCAGTTGTTTGTATAGTGTAGCATCCACCTCTTTAGAACCATCATCACTTTCAAATTTAACATTATGTTGTATAGGTACTAAAGTAGCTTTACATTGATCCATTCTAAATTTCTTCAACAATTCCTTGACATACTTTCCTTGAGTAACAAAATTCTGGCAAGTATCTCTCTAGACATCAAGACCCAAACAATAATACAGTTCTCCAAGGTCTTTCATTTCAAATACCTGTGACATTTGCACTTTAATTTCTTCAACCAAATCATCAAAATTTCCAAACAATTAAATCATCAACGTATAAGGAAATCAACACAATCTGCCCCTTTGAATTAAATGTGGTATACAAATTTGGATCAGTTTTACTTCTCTTATAACCATGCTGTAAGAAGAAAGAGTCTATTTTCTCATACCAAGATCTGGGAGCTTGTTTCAATCCATACAATGCCTTCTTTAATTTATAGACCAAGCGTTCCTGCCCCTTTTTAATGAACCCTTTAGGTTGTGTTAAATATACCTCTTCCTTCAACTCTCCATTTAGAAAAGAAGATTTTACATCTAACTAGTGTAAACTCCAATGGTGCTTTTTAGCTAGACCTATTAACATCCTAATAGTATTTAACTTAGCTACATGAGAAAAAGTCTCCTCATAATCAATTCCTTCTTTCTCTGAGTACCCTTTGGCCATCAAGCTAGCTTTATATTAGTCTACACTACCATATGCTTTGAACTTATGTTTATATAACCATTTACAACCTATGGGTTATTTTCCTTCTGGTAGTTCAACTAATTCCTAGGCTTTATTTTTAATTATGGACTCATACTCTTCTTTCATAGATGACCTCCGTCCTGATCTCCTTGGTAGTGGACTTGCCTAAATTTTTCCCTTTGTGGTTTCTTTCTCACCTCTTAACGAACTTCAACTATTGAATGTATCCACATTGCTAGGTTCCTCTTTTTGATGTCGCTGCTGTGGTAAATCACTATCTTTGGCTTCATCATTGCTATCATCAATTAGTAAAGGCATGTACCACTGCTTATAACCTCTGTCCTTATTCCCTTCATCACCCTGTTCATGGAAGATAACATCTCCACTCACGAATACCTTATGATTAGAGGGACTTAACATATTTTATGCTTTGAAATCATAAGAGTACCCTACAAATATGCATTTTATATATTTAAAATTCAATTTATTCCTATCATCCTTAGGAATGTGTGCAAAATATTTAGAACCAAATACTCTTAAGTGATGGACTAAAGGCTTAAAACCATACAAAGCCTCAAAGGGCGTCTTGAGATCAACATGCCTAGTTAGACTTATGTTCTTTAAGTAAACCTACAATACTAATAGCTTTTTCCCAAAAGCCATTGGATAGGTTCTTACCTTTCATCATTCTTCATGCACACTCCACCAGTCTTCTGTTCTTTCTTTTTGGAGCCCCATTCTATTGTGGAGTGTGGGGTACTGTAAACTGTTGTGCTATCCCATGATCTATGCAATATTTGATGAAGTCTCCAAGCCTATATTCTCCCCCGTGATCTAAGAGGAGAATTTTAATGAATTTCCTTTTCTTCTTTTCAACCATGTTTCTAAATTCTTTAAAATACTCTAAAGCATCACTTTTCCTTCTAAGAAAGCATACCCAAGTATACCTTGTGCATTCATCAATAAATAACAAGAAATAGTAAGCTCCACCTAAGGATCTTGTCTACATGGGTCTAGAAATGTCAGTATACACAAGTTCAAGTATATCTTTCTTTCTCCCACTTAAGCTAGAGGGAAATTCATCTCTGTGCATTTTTCCAAGTGCACAACCTTCACAATCAATATGTTCATTTCTTAAAATAGGAAGTCCATCAACCATACCTTGTTTCTGTAGCAACAATAAGTCATGAAGGTTGATGTGACCAAACCTTTGATGTCAAAGATTCTCTATTATCATAGTCATTGAAGTTAAAGCTTGATGTGGCATGCTTGTAACATTCAACTTATACAGGCCTCCAACTTGTACTCCTGATGCGACCAACATCTAATGATTCAACAAATCCTTAATAACACAGTAAGTTTTGAAATAATCTACCTATAAATTCTAATCTGCAATGATGGAGACAGAGATCAAATTCTTTTTAATACTATGTACATAAATGTCGTTCTGGATGTGTCTGATATTACCATTAGGTAATATCATAGGAATATCTCCATACCCTTTAATCTGATATGATCTGTCATCTCCAAGGTGGATGTTAACACTGTTGTTGGTCTCCTTAAAATTTTCATACCAGTGTTTATTCCCTGTCATATGAGTGGATGCTCGAGAATCCACAAACCAAGTTTCAACGTCATTAGTCTCAACAGAAAGAGCAGCATCAAACACAAATAATTTAAGATCATGATTCTTATCTTTGCCAACAAAATGCCTTGTATGCCTCTTGTGTGTATGTCTGGTTTCATTAGTCTTCTTTTTATAACAATCTCTAGCAATATGACCAGTTCTGCCACAATAAAAACACTTAATTCGCGAATCGTTTCTAGCGGATGACATATCTTGAAATGGATCTTTCTGGGATGGACCACTACTTTTATGTCATCCTCCTGGTTTCCCTTTGAAGAAATTTTTCTTTGCCACTAATGCCAAATCTACATTCTGAGGCTTCAGATTCATATGCCTCTCTTCTTTCTGCATCAAAATCCCTGTCAATTCTTCAAAAGTGGGAGATTTCTCCCTTGCCACAAGCCCTGTAATGAGCATCTGATAATCCTCTGTCATGCCATTTAAGGTAATCGCAATGAGATCAATGTTGGACACTTTCTCTCCTATGTCGCCCAACTTGTCTCTCATTTCCTTGATCGTGAGATGAATGCATCAATTTATTCATTCTCCTCCATTCTAATGGAGAGAATCTTACTCCTCAGAAACAAGAGATGATTTGTATTTTTTGTTTCACACAAATCCTTGAGTGTCAACCAAATTTCCTTAATAGTTTTGCATTCTCGGATATGAGGGATTATGTTGTCTTTTACTGACATTTTCGACAACACCTTTGCTTTATTTCCCTTTTTTCCCAATCTTGAATTGATGTGGTTGTAGCACCACTTACTATAGTCGGGTTTACTTCATCTCCATTTGCAATTGTCCATGCACTGGAACCCTCGAGCAATGTTTGCAACTTGAACTTCCAGTTGCATAATTTGACCTATCGAGCTTATTTCTCTCATTAAGGTACATCTCTACAATGTGATTATTCATTGTGACAAAACCAACCGATCTACGGATCCACCTCGAGATCCTCTTGCAATCGATCTACAGATCTAAATCTAGATCCTACAACAAACAATATACGAATCCACCTCCAGATCGTATAGAAATCAATCTACGAATCTAACTCCAGATCCTCCAACAACCGATCTATGGATCCACCTCCAGATCCTCCAGCAATCAATCTGCAGATCTAACTCTAGATCTTGCAACAACCATCTATATATCTAACTCCAGATCCTCCAATAAAACATTGGATAGGACCACCAATAGGTACATATGGTCTCGGGTCGCCTCTAACATGCACAAAATTGCAGCGCTAGTCCACCTTGTTGCAGGTCGCATTGACCAAAATTCTCATAAGTTCCTGGCCACCAGTGCATGAGTAACATTGTTCACCAATGTTGATCAACACCCTTTCACTGTGTACGACCAACGCTGATCAACACGAATTCTTCTTGTCGGGGTCGCACTGATCAAGCTTACTCAAAATATCAGTGCTTTGTCACACCAAAGCTTTCAGCCACCAAGGCTTACACGCTCTCTAATCTCATCCACCAAAGCTCAACACAAACCCAAATCAATGACCAAGGCTCTGATACCATGTTAAAAAATCTAAGGAAAAATTAGAATGAAACTTACAAACTGAAACTAGCAACTCACAGGTGAGCAAGCTACACCTCGAGATTGCCCAAACAAAACTGCTCTATTTCATTAATCATCAAATCATAAATATAAAAGTTTACGTTCAATTTAGGGAGATCAAAACTATGTCCTAGAAACTAGGAACTAACTCTAATCTAAGACACACATGCAACCGTGAAACAAACTTTCTCCTTTATTTCAACTGTAGAGAGGGGAAGGAAAGGGTTAAATAAGATGTGATTTTGACTAAGGCCTCAAAATATTTTTGTAAATGGTTAAAAATTCAATTTTTTAGATGTAAGTGAATAGGCTAACAATCCAATACACTCCAAAGCATCTAGAAGGACTAAAAAATTGTCTCCTTATGGATATTAATCGGTCATTTTAGGTGAGTTTTTTTTTCTTAAGTAACTTTGATGGTTCAATTTGTATTCACAGCTAGTAGCAATAGATGCTTATCCTCACTGTTGGGTCCCTATAATATTAGTGATTACCTTATTACTATTGTAGTTGTACCCCTTATTAATATTGTTGTGCCCATATTGTTCCCATATTGTTATTACTGTGCCCCATAGAATCCCTCTATTGTTATTTTTGTGGCTTTATATTATTATTGTTAGTTTCGGCTGGGTTATATTGTGACTCCTTAGACTCCTATATATAGAAAGGAGGTTTTTTCCTTTGAATCATCCAAGAATTGTTCATTTATGTAATGTTAAAGGAGGTTTCCCCCTCGAAGAGGCTAAATTCTAAGGCATTGATCTATCTTTTCTATCTTTTCTTGAGCTGGTTTCATAACACTCACTATGTATTGACAACTAAATTATGATGAAGTTTACCACCTTCATACACAAGAACAAATGAAGCTGAAACAAGAGGAATTGCAAAGCAATAAGTCCATGCCTTTTGGGACCAAGCGTGGATTCTAAGTCATGGAGAAATAGTCTATCACCTAAGCACCAAGTGTTGATTCTAAGCCATGGAGCAATAGTCTATCACCTAAGCACCAAGCGTGGATTCTAAGTCATGGAGCAATAGTCTATCACCTAAGCACAATGCTTAACCTTGTTACAAGTGGATAGAGAGGTAGATTTGTTAGATCTATCTTGACTATATACTAAGCTAAGCATCATAGGGAAAAAGGGTTTTAAAATACATTATTGAAAATGTAAATTCCTGCTTGACCAAGTGACTAGGAAATCATTCTTTCAATAATAACTTGTTCCAATATAGGTTAAAGTAGCAAAACACTGTGTTTTCCATTTTCACTTATTAATCCAAATTAGATCACCATACAATTTGTCTTTTAAGTTGGTACTAAATTAGCATGCAAAATTATACTAGTTTTACATAAAATCATTTACATATTAATAAATAAATCAAACTTGTAAGCCATAAAAATCATGATATGTACCATATTTGTTTTTGGGTAATTGTTGCCAACCGTGAGTCTTTGATGTCAACGAGCTCCTTCCCATTCAAGGAACTCATAATTGAAAATTCACGGGTTCCAGACATTGGAATTTTGTGGTTCCGATATTATTTCAGTTTGGGATTTTTACAATTTTTATCTAATTTAGAAGGCGAGATGAAGTATTGGAAAGTATGAGATTTTGGCTTCCTACTAAATTCCAGTGAAAGATTTGACATTTACACAAGAGACTCAACGTGTTCACGCTACACAAAAAGTATTGTGTGAAATGAAATGTACATAGCGATATGCAGATGAGTCATTATTATGGATAGTGTCGAGCAAATACACGTAACATATACAGATAACCATTATTATGGATAATGCAGAGCACTTACACGCGTAAGAAAGTTCAGAATGCATACTATCAAAATTGTGGGTTACACAAATATAATAGTTAAAATAGTTACGCATGCATGCCAACTCATAATGATTTAAAAAAAAATCTATTTCATTAACATCACATTACACTAGTAAGTTAAATATAGACAAATCAATCTAGTCATATAAGTTCAATAAAGACAAATAGATTTGAGATATAGATGTAAGAAAGATAACCGTGACATCAGAGTTGGCCAGAATTCAAATTTTAAAGATGGTAAATATATCAAAATTAAGATGATGGTGGTTTACGTTCACTAAGATCAAACTTTGGTTTATTGGACTTAAAGAAACCAAATATTATTTAGTTTGATTTAAGATTTTATTCTTATGCTCAAAAAACTTGGAGAGAAGCCTCCCAAGCTCACTATAATTTTGACATGGTAAAAAGCTAGGAAGGTCAATATTGCAACAAAGAGCTAAGAAAGTCAATATTGCAACAAAGATTATGAAACTGAGGACTTTTGTCAACCAAAGAACATCAGGTGGAAACACTTAAAGTTATGGGAGATTCTCTTATAATTGTGCATTATTTGGTCAAAGACTCCCTCATAAAAGAAAAATCTATGGAAAATGTCATGAGAAGAATCAAGAAAATTGTTGAAGATATCACATCCAAAGCATATGTCTATGACTTCTAAAATATGCTAACTAGGGATGTAAATTGAAGATAGGTGAATTAAAGATTAATAGTCAAATTAGGTATGCTATAATTGCCAAGTGGTAAATGAAGTATATTAAAATTCTTTTAGTTAAATTGGTTGAT
The DNA here is from genome assembly GCA_000404065.3 of Pinus taeda. NCBI lineage: Eukaryota > Viridiplantae > Streptophyta > Pinopsida > Pinales > Pinaceae > Pinus > Pinus taeda. Next base: position 3,329 of record APFE031575021.1, on the reverse strand, counting down.
ACAAAACAAGTAAAACTGAAAATTGGGGGGCCCAAGTGACTCGTGGCAACCCCAAGGAGACACATGCATGTAGACAAGAAAAATTTGAAAAATTTCATAATTAATTAGTAGCATTATGTGTTTTGTTGGCGTAGTTTGAGGTTTCACCTACAAAAGGCCTCTTTTTGTTGCTTAGATATATTCTCCTCAAGAGTATCATGTGTTCTTATTGTAAAGGAGAAAACAATTGGAAAATTTTGATCAATTAACTTTGTGATGCCTAATGTATTTGTTGCAAACTAGATGTAAAATTATACCATATAAATACTCTTTATGGTTATATATGTGTGTGTGGGGGGCTTGGAATCCAACAATACATTTTCTAGGGAGATTGTGATTTCTTGTTGTTTAAAATGCACTTTTAAATGCATAATTGGATTGAACACTTGAAAATCCCCTCAGACACTCAAACACTACAAATTAAATAACTTAAACTTATGATTCTTGAAAATATTTATTAATTTTTTAACAAAATAACCAAGAAAAATGTGAAAACATAGTGGAAAAAAAATAATTTAATTATCATATTATATATATAATATATAATATATATATATATATATATATTGCAACAAAAACCATTAAAAATAAATATTTTTTTTTTTATTATAGGTTTGAATTTCAAATAATAAAAATATAAATCAAATATAATTTTTAAAATTAAATAATAAATTTATTGCTAAAGATATTTTTGACTTAGTTTTTTTTGTGCTATAATAAGTTTATTATATATATATATATAGTAAATAGAGAGACTATTTTGTATTATACTCTAAGATTGGAAAAACATGGCCAGTTCCATTTACATTCAATTATTACATTAGCTATGTCAAAATTCCAGAAGAGCCATATGTTAGTTTTCCTATTGCCGAGGGCTTTTTTATCTATCTTATCACATTGAAAAAGTCCAAATATCATACAAAATTGCCCCAATTTTTTTCTTTTTTTTTATACCTACAAAACATACTAATTTGGCTTTTAATTTTGCCTAGAGGGGCCATGATCCACGTTGGGGTTTTTCTCTTATAGCACGTTCTTGCCACGAGCTGCATCAACTTCTACTTCTGCTCATGCACGCGTTCCTTCTTGCAAAGTTAGGTTTGGTTTCAATAGGCCCTACTCTTCCTCCTCGTTCGAAATCCAATCCGCCTCCTTCTTCCTCATCTTTAGCATCAGGATGTCTAACTCTGTGTGAACTAGATGACACTCCACTTTGGTGCTTAACCATTCCAATTTATGTTCCATGGCCTTTTCCCTGTCATCCTTCTCTTTCTCCAGTAATTCAAGCCTCTTGTCCATCATTTCATACAACCCCAATAAGTTCTTTAAAATCTTCTCTGTCACTTTCCTTCACCACCTAAAATCTTTAGTAGCATCCTTGTTCTCCATATTCATCGATGAACACTTCTACATTAACATTCTCCAACCTAAAAACATCTAGATGGGCTATGTATCCATTTTACATCCTTTATTTAATATCTTTCTTTCCTCTCGGGAGAGGTATCCTCCATCAACCAACATTAACTACTTCTGAGAGTGAGTTGTCATTTCTTGCTCCTTGGGTGATAAGCTAGGCCTCACACAACAAGGATTCTTATTAACATTAATGGAACTCACATCAATAAACTTCATCTCCCACATCAACTAGGCTTGAGAGGATCACTAAGCTTTTATTTCAGCCCATACTTCCTTATTATCAAACGAAGTGTGCAAACCACCATGCATGGAATGCAACGTGTGGTGGATGGACTAAGATCCAAAGTTTCTTCTCCTTCCTTCATCCCTATGTCAAAAGGAATGATTCATTCAAAATTCCAAAAAAAATAATTTATTAATTCAAATTATGGGATCGATGCGATTCTCCTTTTGCCACACTAGAGCACAATTATAAACAACAAATGGGCTAAGGTTTCTTCTCCTTCCTTCATGCCTATGTCAAAAGGAATGATTCATTCAAAATTCCAAAAAAAATCATTTATTAATTCAAATTATGGGATCGATGTGATTCTCCTTTCGCCACCCTGGAGGACAATTATAGACAAAAACCCTGATTGGTTCAAATTGAAGCACCAAAATTTATTCAAAATTCCAAAAAAAATCATCTATTAATTCAAATTATGGGATCAACGTGATTCTCCTTTCACCACCTTGGAGCATAATTATACCTTGTTATAGGCAGGAGCCCTGATTGGTTCAAATTGAAGCAACACAATTCATTCAAAATTCCAAGAAGAGTCATTTATTAATTCAAATTATGGGATCGACGCGATTCTCCTTTCGTCACCCTGGAGCACAATTATACCTTGTTATAGACATGAGCCCTAATTGGTTCAAATTGAAGCACCAAAGGAGCTATTCTTTGAACAATTGGAGGGAAAGTATGAAGCATTCTTGAGCTTACCTTTGTTACCATATGAAGCATTCATGAGATTACCTTTGTTACCTGCCAGATTACCATCATCAAGTCCCCAGGATCATCAAATTTTTTATTCCTTCATCCTTGGTAAGTTTTAGGCCTTTCCAAGCTTGGTTGTTTGTTGCCCATCCTAAGCCCCAAGAAATAGTTTATTCATTTTGTTCATCAAAACTGTGTATTGCCCCTCCAAACTCCAAGTCTTACCACCCCTTATATATTAATTTAAAATATTAATAAATTATAAGCTAAAATTAAATTATTAAAAATACAACACTATATAATAGTTGTAAAATAAAATTAAAAGAGTCTGCCATTTAAATATTCACAATCCCTTCATACTCATAAATAATGTAAAATTTTAACTTGACAAACAAGTATAGATGATTTATTGTTTTTATAATTTAAATTTTTTGCATATTTTAAATATAATAAATTAGATACCATTCTATTAAATTTATTAAAAATATTCTACTTTAAATTCACAATTTTCATGCGTTAACCAAAAAAGATATAATTTGTTTTCAATTACTTTTTATATATTTTTAAAAATTTTAACAATTTAAATAAAATAAATATATTATATTAAAATTTTATTTACAATAAAATGAAATTACTAGATAAAGAGTAAAAAATAATATTTTTAGAGAAGAATGTAAATCACCCAAACAAATTTCTTAATCAAGTAAATTATATATATACTACTAAATAAATGACAAGTTTCTTAATCAAATAAGCTTTCTATATATTATCAAACAAAAAATACTGCAAAACTATTAATTTTTCTATTTTACTTGTAAAATTTGGTGTGATTTTTTATTATATTTTTTCAATTTAATAAAGCAACTTATAAAATTATAAAATTTAATATGGAATT
>APFE031575019.1:0-14036 GCA_000404065.3 Pinus taeda | reverse complement strand
GACCAGGACGAGTGAATTGAGGCAGATCATTCCAGGATGAGATCAAGGACTGTCAGTTCGGAAGACGAGGAAGAAAAAAGAATGGAGTTAGTTGTTTAACAGATCCCTCAGGATCTTTGATCCTGAGGGATCGTTACGTTCAATTATTTTGTTGTTTAGTTAACTCCGCCATTACTTGTATAAGATGGGGCGGCATCAAAGACTTAGGGGACGTCGGGACTATTGTGTATGTTTTACTTTCTGTTTCATAAACCGCACTATTGGTTATACTCAGACTATCGAGTCTCTTTGAGATTCAGTTTTGCTGTATCATTGATGCTTTAATATAATACATTCGGCGTTGAGTTCTTCCTGCGTCTGAAGTAAGTTACGGCGGTGCCATTGAGAGCTAAGGGCCCGGATCCAACGGACACTGGCTGATTGTATCATTATAGTTTGGTTTTGTATGGTTTGTTTACTGTTCTCTATAATTTGTTATACGTATATGCTGTTTCATACTTGGTTATCAGTAGTTTTCCTTTTGTAAATCTTTGTAACGAGTTTGCAGCATATTTCCAGGATTGATCACATAACAAATTGTTCACTTTCGTTACAGATTTTATAGGTGGAATGTTTCAGCTGCATATGGTCGATGTAATCAACTATTGGTAGTCATTTCAGATTATGTTTGTATATGATTGACGTTTCCTGTTTATGGTGATTTGCTGTTCCATTTGGTTAATTGTCTACTTGTACAAAAGATTGCCTTCATTTGCATGAGAGTTGGTGCCAAGAATTAAGAGGGTTGAACTCGCGAGACTTAGTTTCTTTACTGCTGTTTCTTTTATTGCTGTTCCATTCTGCTTTCTTGCTGTTCCTTTCTACTTGCATTCCTTGATATTGTGTGGGAGGAGGATCAAGGCTGTCGTGAGACACAACAGACGCTATTATGCTCCCAGATCCATGATCCATACTCTAGTTTCTTTTCCTTTATCAGTTTCTAAAGGGATGGGTTATTGCTTCCGTACCCTTGACTGACAAAGTTGCCAAGTGTGAATTCTTTACGCAAAAGTACTTTAGCATAGCTTAGCATCCATTTACTCTTGTATTTCTTAGATCTATACTACGAAGCATTACTCTGACAAATCGCCTCAAATTGAGATACCCTTCGCAATAACAAAAACGTTCCTGGATTGACTTGTAATGTGAGATAACTAGAGGTGAAAAAGGCCCTTGTTACAGCTCTACATTTTGGCGCCGTTGCCGGGGAAGGGTATAGCTATTTGTTTTAAAAACAGGGTAGTGTGCGAATCTGCCAGGGGGGAATTGGATTTTAAAAACGGAAGGTAAGAACCTACGTACGGAGCATGTAAAAGCCCTGCTCCACCGTCCGCCTTCCTAGCAGAAATTGATTGGATTTAGCAGTTTAATTGGAGTGCATGACTAAGCAGAAAAAGCCTGAGAAAAATCAGAAGCCTCCATCTAAAGCCGAGAAAGCCAAGGGGCCGGTGACCCTTGGGCGAACGACCTTTATAGACGAAATCTATAAGAAAGTCGAATCTCAGCCATCAGTAGGTTATAAGAAAACCAATTCCAAACAACCTACTAGTTCCCTTCAAGCCTCAGAATCACCATCTGAAGCCTTTGCTGAGGTGCACAGTCAAACAGAGGAACAGGACTTTCAAGAAATCGAAAATCTGACTCCTGGACTTTTGCACGAAGGGAACCTTAGTAACCTTTGCGAAGGAGAAGGAGAGACAGGGGAAATCAGGGAGCCTAGATCTCCAATTAAGCCAAATCAGCCTTTAAATAGCCCGGACCAAGGAAGCGCTGCAAGAATTCTTGTCGAAGGAATTCATTCACCTCAGATAGTGGGGACTATCATTATCCCTGATAAAGGGAGTGTTGTCAAAACAATTCCCGCTGAGACTACCCCCACTCAACCAAGAAACACTCTCTTAGAAATTCCTGAAGATTACTGGCATATATTCGATCCCATGGCACAGAACCAGCCAAATACCTAGACGTCCACATTGCAATATCCTATAGTAGACTCTGCAACGAATGCACCCATGAAAGCCATCCCCCTCCAGCATATTCCCACATTCCATGGCCTTACGTCGGAGGATCCGGATGCATTCTTGTTCGAATTTGATGTATTATGTAGAGGATACGATTACACCACCGATCCCCAGAAATTAAAATTATTCCCCTCCACATTAAAAGGGGCCGCCTTGAGATGGTTTATGGGTTTAGGTGGTGGGGTTATTAACAATTGGGACCAAATGAAAGAAGCCTTTTTAAAGAAATATCAGGATTATTGTAGGTCAAGAGAGCTAAAAGATGAAATTTTCAAATGTCAGCCAAACCAAACGAAACTCTAGAAGAATATGTAGAACGTTTCCAATATAACTTGCAAAGATCTCCATATGCATCGTTGCCTCTGCCGGACAATGTATTGAAAACCGCATTAATTAGAGGTATGAAAGAGCAATGGATTGAAACGTTGAATATTATGGGGAAAGGAGACATTTATCAGGAAAATTTCGCTGACATCATTGATCTATGTATCAGGAGCTCAAGAGGCAGCACAAGGATAAAACCAGCAGAATATGATCGCTTTACCAGAGATCACAGAACATCAACAGAGGGAGTAACACGGGTGGAACTTGGAAATTTGCTAGAAAATTTTAAAACTGATATCATGGGAACATTGACTACACAGCTTGATATTGTGCAGGCTAAGCAGAAGCAAGCAGAGGCGGAACAAAATCTGGCAATCTTCTGTCCTTGATGCAGGAAGAAACACAGCCACAAGGAATTCCCGCTCGATACAGTTCAAACATGTGTTATCTGTACCAAGGACCACCTGACTGAAAGTTGCCCCTCACTTCCTGGTTTAAAGGCAGTATACAAAGAAGTAGAAGAGGAGCCAGAATCAGCATATTTTATCAACCAGCATCGCCAGTGGCAACCAAGTCAATCTGGTATGTTTTCAGACCCCTCTTCTTCTTTTCAACCCCCGCAGTTTAATGCTCAGCAACAGAATATGTGGCAAAACCAGTCTCAGCACCCATATTCGAATTGGTCACCTCAAATGTTCCCTACTCCGAATCCTTGGATGAACCAATCTGGTTGGCCAAACTTCCCATATCCCCCACCATATTGGCAGAACAATGCATATCCTCCACAATGGACCCCTCCTACCTCGCAAGGTTCACCCTGGCAGACAAACTGGCCAAGATCAACATATCAATCGCCAGGATCAGTTCCGCTCCCTCAACCAACTATGCCAGCCTTACAACAAAATCCCCAGCCTAACTTGAGACCGCAGCTCCCAGCCCAACCCAACCCTAATCCAAATAATAGACCAGTTCAATCTCTCCAAATTACAGAATCCCCAGAGATTGAACCGGATCTGCAGGAGTGCAATGATCTCCAGTTAAGATCTGGGCGAATAATAGAAACCGAGGGACATAGAACAACTCACATGGAAGATCAATTGCCTATAACACAGCCGTTACAAGAGGAAGATGTAAGTAAAGACCAAGCCCATCAGCAAATAATTACATCTCCTCCACCTTTCCCAGAACGATTGGCCATCCCACGACCAACGCAATATCCGAATTTCGATATTCTGGGAGAACTTCAAAACTTGTATATAAGAATTCCTTTCCTTCAAGCTATACAGGATATCCCCATATATACAAAAACCATAAAAGACTTGTGTAGCAGAAAAATAAAAAGAAATGTAACCCCTAACCCAAAAGTCCAAGTAGTCGACACCTTATCTGACCTTCTATCAGGGAAAGAGACACCAGTCAAATACGAGGACCCTGGAAATCCAATTGTCACTGTTCAAATCTGTGGGCAGACCTTGACCAACGTTCTAGTTGATCTAGGGGCTGCAATTAACATCCTGACAACATCAACGTGCCAGAAACTCGGAATTACATCGGTAGAACCTACTTCCACTTTGTTAGAATTAGCCGACCGATCAGTAATAAGACCAGAAGGCACCTTGTATGATATTATGGTTTCAGTGGACTCTTGGGAATACCCGACCGATTTCCTGATAATTAATCCAAAAACCCGACTAGATGGACATCCGCTAATTCTAGGTAGACCATGGCTCGCTACTGCTGACGCCTATATTGGTTGCCGACAGGGAAACATGACTATAACCAGAGGGCCGGATATTAAAAATCTAATCTTATACCCTCCAGCGCAGCCAAGCATCACACCTCAAACATCACTAACCAATCTCTGCCCTGCCTCATATAGCACTGACAATATTAGACCCCCATTAACAGTCCAGGAAACGCTAGATTTTAAAGATCAAACCGAAGATGACGCCATAAATAAATTCATTAATCAAACTGAATCCACATCGTATGCACACTGTTGTATGATAAAAGCGGAATTTGACAATGAATTAGAGGAGGATCCCCTGAAAAATGGACACGACCAAACCATACCGGTGACTTCTGTCGCTAATAGAAAAGTAGTACAAATTGAATTGGGGAAAACTTTAAATATTAACGCTAATCAGACACCAGAGCAAGAGACAAAACTTATCCAACTGTTACGGAAGTATCAGGAGGCATTTGCATGGGACTATCCCGATATGAAAGGGATTGATCCCCAGCTATGCACACATCGTATTTTCATCGAAAAAGATGCAAGGCCTGTTTGTCAACCACAAAGAAGACTCAACCCCCACTTAAAAGGCATTATAAAAGATGAGCTTCAGAAACTCCTAGACGTTAATTTTATTTATGCTATTTCTGACAGCAAATGGGTCTCCCCGCTCGTGGTAGTACCTAAAAAGAACGGGAAATGGAGGATCTGTGTCGATTATAGAGAATTAAACAAAGCTACACAAAAAGATCATTTCCCTCTCCCATTCATAGATCAGGTACTGGACACCTTAGCAGGCAAGAAATTCTTTTCTTTCTTGGAAGGCTTCAGTGGATACAATCAGATTCAGATTGCCCCTGAAGACCAGGATAAGACTACCTTTACTTGCCCCTGGGGAACGTTCGCTTATCGAGTCTTACCCTTTGGATTATGTAACGCTCCGGCCACATCCCAAAGGGCTGTTCTTAGCATCTTTTCAGATTTAATCAATGATGGATTGGAGGTCTACATGGACGATTTCACGCCATATGGAGATGACTTTGATCCAGCCCTGGATACTCTCGAAAAAGTCCTAGAACGCTGCATCGCCACCAGGCTTTGCTTGAGCCACAAAAAGTGTTACATGATGATGACCGAAGGGCTCATACTGGGACACTATATCTCAGTAGCTGGTATTCAGGTAGACTCGGCTAAAATTCAAATACTTTTGCTTATTCCAACCCCCACTAATCAAACAGAGGTACGCAGTTTCCTCGGCTTTTCTGGGTATTATAGACGATTCATACAACATTATTCACATATTGCTGCACCTTTACATGCATTAACTGGAAATGTTGACTTCTTATGGACAGAAAAATGTGATCGAGCCTTCAAAGAACTAAAGAAGTTGGTATCTACAGCTCCAGTCCTCCGAGGACCTAATTGGAATTTACCATTCCAAATTTCAACTGACGCTTCAGACACAGCAATTGGTGCAGTTTTGGGCCAAGAAGAAGATAAAAGACCATATGCTATCTATTACATCAACAAAAATTTGGCCCCGGCTGAATTAAATTATACGGTCACCGAAAAAGAGTTCTTAGCTGTGATACACGCTATTAATAAATTTAGACACTATATCACGGGCTATCCCGTTATCTTATATACAGACCATTCTGCTATCAAGTATTTAGCAAATAAACCTGTTACAAATGGAAGAATAACCAGGTGGTTGACCCTATTGCAGGAGTTTGATATTACGATCAGAGATCGACCAGGGAAGGAGAACCCGGTAGCTGATTTTCTTTCAAGAATACCAAAATCAATTGAAACAGCAGCAGTCGAGGATCAATTTCCAGATGAACACCTATTTGCTGTTGCTGTTCAAACTCCCTGGTACGCCGATGTTGCTAACTACCTTGCAGTTGGTAAACTTCCAAAACATTTAACTCCCAATGAATGAAAGCAGATTTTTCAGAAAAGCAACCGATTTTCCTGGGTTGGGGGCTATTTGTTTCACACAGGTGCAGATATGGAAATCAGAAGGTGTATTCGGGAAGACGAAATCTTTTATATCTTGAAAGCCTGCCATGATGGGCCATGTGGAGTACATTTCTCCGAATGAAGAACAACACACAAAGTATTACAAACGGGGTATTACTGGCCTACAATTTTCAAAGACGCGAAAAAATTTGTCCAGGCCTGTGATAGCTGTTAGCGTGCAGGACGACCTAGTCCGGTAGACGAAATGCCTTTGCGGCCTCAACTAGTGATCGAACCTTTCGAACGCTGGGCTCTGGACTTCGTCGGACCCATCAACCCGCCATCAAACCAAAAAACCTATATTTTGGTGGCAACTGAATACGTTACCAAATGGGTTGAAGCGGAGGCATTGCCTAGAGCTACAGTTGATTCGGTAATACAATTCTTGCTCCATTTGTTTGTACGTTATGGTCTCCCAAGGGAAGTGATTACAGACGGAGGACCACAATTTGTGGGACATAAATTAGCTGCAACGTTCAATAACTATCATGTTCAGCACAACATTACTACCCCATACCATCCACAGGCAAACGGGCAAGTGGAGAGCAGCAATAAGGTAATAGAGTCCATTTTGACAAAAACTGTTGCCTCACATCGCCGTGATTGGGCCGCCCGGCTACCCGAAGCACTGTGGGCTTATCGAACCACATGGAGGAGCACCACCGGCTACTCACCATATCACTTGATGTTCGGAAAGAAGCCCATTTTTCCTATAGAATTCGAGATCCAAACGCTGCGAACTGCCCAAGAAGTCGGATTGGATTTAAGTGAAGCACAAAAAAATCGATTACAGCAAATTAATGAGTTAGATGAAATAAGGCTCTCTGCATTACAAAATACAGCACTTATTCAACAGCAGAGAGCCAAGTGGCACGATGCGCTCATCAAAGACAAGATATTTCATGAAGGAGACTGGGCTCTGGTATATGATTCTAGATTTCAGGATTTCTCGGGGAAGCTTAAGACTCGTTGGCTGGGACCATACGAGATTCAAAAAGTCCATGACAATGGGACCCTTACTCTGATTACAATCGATGGGTCCGGATATACATTTAAGGTAAACGGCCACCGAGTTCGTCTGTACCACAAACCTCTCACTCGGGAGTCTTTTTGTCAGCAGCTATGCCAGGACACTAATATCACGATTATGGGCGAGGAAGCAAAAACTTCCTCCCCTTTAGATCAGTAAGAAATTCATCTCTTACCACATTTTGTATATAAAATTGTAAATTCTGTATATATGTGTGTTTTGCCGTTCCTTTTCAAAAGGAACAGCACTTCTTGGTTTTTGCCATTCCTTTTCAAAAGGAACAGCACTTGTGGTTTTTGCCGTTCCTTTTCAAAAGGAACAGCACTTCTTGGTTTTTGCCGTTCCTTTTCAAAAGGAACAGCACTTCGTGGTTTTTGCCATTTCTTTTCAAAAGGAACATCACTTCTTGTGTGTTTTGCCGTTCCTTTTCAAAAGGAATAGCGCTTCTTGGTTTTTTCCGTTCCTTTTCAAAAGGAACAGCACTTCTTGCTTTTTGCCGTTCCTTTTCAAAAGGAACAGCACTTCTTGGTTTTTGTCGTTCCTTTTCAAAAGGAACAACACTTCTTGTTTTTTGTCGTTCCTCTTCAAAAGGAACAGCACTTGTGTGTTTTGCCGTTCCTTTTCGAAAGGAACAGCACTTTTTGGTTTTTGTCGTTCCTTTCCAAAAGGAACAGCTCTTGTGTGTTTCGCCGTTCCTTTTCAAAAGGAACAACACTTTTTGGTTTTTGCCGTTCCTTTTCGAAAGGAACAACACTTTTTGGTTTTTGTCGTTCCTTTCCAAAAGGAACAGATCTTGTGTGTTTCGCCGTTCCTTTTCAAAAGGAACAACACTTTTTGGTTTTTTCCGTTCCTTTTCAAAAAGAGGAATAGCACTTCTGTGTTTTTGCTGATTCGCTCCGCTCAGATGAAGGATGTGATGTCCATTCTCTTTCCAAAGCCATAAAGAGAAGCTATATACTTATGCCATGATCATAAAAGTCAAGACATACCGAGATCAGCATATCATAAATCGCTATTTTTAATAGCCCTAGTATTGATGCAACAGCAAAGGAAGGATTCATACACTCATTATTCTGACTGTCATAGTCTCACCTTCTCTGCCTTATTGGAAATCTTTATCATGTTGAACCCCTGCAATTTTTCCCTATTATTACTTGGAAATAAGAACAGAAGATTTATATTCTCCTATTGGGATAACAAGACTTCTTCTGCCATTCCCACTCTTAAGGAGGGCTGAACCACCCTTATGTGTAATTGCACAAGAGAAAAAGTCTGTTTTAAAGAAAAAAAGAGCAAAAGCAAAATAAAAAAGAAAAATTATTTGTCAAATGCAGGATAAGGGGTTTCATTAAAGAACCAGCCTACTATGATCATAAGATTGGAAGCGAAGTGGCATTCCCATCAATGGCCACCACACCAGGGAAATGGTCCAACGGGTTCGCTATGTGAACAAACCTTGGAACAGGGGGTCTCATTACGAGCCAGCCTGCCCACGTTTCGCGCCTCTCTGGTGAATGGCATCATGGTTATCTGGTTACCAAGCCAGCATGATGACCTGCATTTTGACAAGAATTGCTCTTCAACAATACACAAAGGATAATGGTTCCGGGGTGAAACAAACAACTCTGCCAAGGTTATGAACACTTGTCGGCAGCAGAGCTCTGTTAATGGTATCGGAGTCATAATACTCACACCAATTAGGATCATATTAAAATACTTCTTTTCTATCCTCGTAATAATTACATCTTACACGTTCATAGATACGTCGCATAAATACCTATCACCCCCAATCATGGCAAAGGCATCGACTATGACTACCGCAGGCTTTATATGAGCGCCAGATGTCCTATCCTCCTGTCTTGTATCACATCACGTAGGCTTATGCAAAACGCGATCTATCCTTCGCCTCGATATCGGTATTTCTTTGTCTAATATGAAAACTTGGCAAATCTCCATATGCTGCTTCTTTATGACTTGGTGACGGGATGGCGGCCCTTCCTCTATTTGACGGCTGGGACAGCCTATCATATTGTGTGGGGGGGCGACCTCATTACTCCGCCGGCCACGTGTTAGCTCATCATTCGGAAATGATATGGTACGAAGGTACGATATGGGTTAATGGCATGATAATGCTATTTTTGCAAAGAATTGTTATTTACAAGCTATTTTCATGCATGCTTTGTGCTTTTGTTGCGATTACGTTCTTTGCGACTGGTAATTGCTGTTCCATCTAGATTCCGAAATAGAACCATGGGAGGCAAAGCTATCAGAAGCGAGCCCAGTAAGCTAGAAGTCTCCGAAGCTGCGCGGGCGATCTTAGAAAGGGCAGGATGGCTAACTTATTTCAGCCGCCTGCGTGAATCAAATGAAACCGTGGCCATGGAATTCCTGCAGAATTTGCAGGAAAAACATTCCGTAGTAGGTGGGAAGCAGATAATGGTCACGGAGGAAATAATCGCGGAAGTAACAGGAATGCCAGCCTCAGGACCAACATGGACGAGAAAGAAGGAAAGAATACAAAAGACCATAGAAATTTTCCAAGATGAAGGACAAAAGCTGACAGTGAAGGGAAAAGGAGTGCTGCCGGCAATGCTAGGAGAACCTTGGAGCGAGCTGGCGAAGGTAGTGCAGAGCTACATCACCTGCGAGGGGCGAAAAGATGTGGTAAGACCGCGTCATCTTAAACTTCTTGCTGTATTAAAAGGAAAATGTTCTGTGAACCTCCCCGCATTGTTAAATTCATTACTGCATGATGCCTCTCAATGCCTGAAAAAGGCACACCATGAAGACGCAGTGGTTAGCCACCATGGGCTGATCCGCCTGATAGTGAGCCACAGTCTCACTCAGCAGCAGAGTAACTGGGGGGAGCTTATTACAGCAATAGGAGGGGGAGTGGCATTGCCATCCTTAAAGATTAAGCACCCTGCTAGTACCTCTGAAGCACTTGAGAAGCCGAGAGAATCGCCAAAACCTAAGCACCCCTCGGGTACACCCGAGCAACCCAAGAAGAGCACGAAAACAGTCAAACGAAAACATTCCTCTAGAGCATCAGGACAGGAAGAGAAACATAAGGAGCAGGCCACAGGAGAACGTGCTACCTCGAAACGTAGGCATTCCTCTGGCACTCCTGAGCAAGCTAAAAAACGCAGGAAGATGGTGGTGGAAGAACAGGTGGCCAGTACATCCGAACAGCCTGAGAGGCGTAGGAAGTCAGCTAGGTTGGCAAGGATAAGAGGCAGACTGGAGAAAATCCAGCTAAGCATCGACCAGCCGATCAAAATAACAGAGGAACCACCAGCACCAGAACAGGAACCCTCGGGGGAAAATAAGGAACAAATTGAGGACAGAGCAGAGGCCGAGGAAGGGATTGAACATTCACACTCTCAGGTCGAGGCCAGCCATCTGGAGACAGCCACTGAACAGTCAATCCAGGAGGAAGGGAGTGAGCACTCACACTCTGAGGCCAAGGCCAGCCATCCGGAGACAGCCGCTGAACAGCCAATTCAGGAGGAAGAAATGGGACAATTGAGGGACAACCCTCCAAAAATTCCCATGGGCGAAGAAGAGCTGGCCACCATCTTGGCTAGCCTGGGAGATTATGCTTCACCGTCCAGTCCAGCAGACCCCCCTGAATTACCCTCCGAGGGAGAAGCACATAAAGAATTGCATGAAGAAACGGCAGGAGGAGAGAATTCCCCTGTTGTTGAGAAGGAAAATGGAAACACAGACCAGGAACAACCCGTTCCCAAGACACAGGAAGAAAACCCCCTTGTTGATACCACAGAGACTGAAAATGATTGTCGGGAACAGTCCGTCCCCATAACACCAGAGGAAACCCTCGATGAAAGAAGAGCAGAAATAAGGGCCGCTCATGTGCCCACAGCCGAGGCAAGGGAAATTAAGAAATTGAGGAAGAAACAGCAGAGGCTGCTGAATATCATAGCCCAGCTTCGGCAGAAAATTCGAAGTTTGAAAGCCAGTCTGAGGATAAGGGGGGTGATAAGAAGAAAAAGAAGAATAAATGTGGCTGGATACCATCAGATGAGAAGGAAAAGGGCTCACAGGAACCTTGGAGGTCAATACTCCACTGAGGGACCCACGACTGTTCCAGCCAGCACTGAAGAACAAAATGTCGTTCCATCTGGTATGGAACAACAGAATTCCGCCCCTATTAACAATAAGGAACAGCCTGTTGTTCCAAATAGCCCAATGGCACCAGCCGCTGTTCCAATCAAGGCTGAACCGCAAGACGACATTCCATTCACAGAGGGGCCATCATACCCCTTCATTCATGTTAAGAAAGAAAGGGAAAGCAAAGAAGTTCAAACCGAGGCACCCAGGCAGCGAAACAGGAAGATCCAGGTGAGACTCCCTGCCTCTGAGAAATCATGGAGAATGGATCCAAAAACTAAGGCATTGCACCACGAAATGAAGCAGGCCCGACAGGAGGCTGACCAGCTAATTGAACAAAGGATCCCTCGAGAAAAATACGAGGAGTTGCAGCAGGAAATTGAGCAGTTAAGGGAACAAATGATCTGTCGGGAAAAACATGAAGGACTGCAGCAGCAACTACGGAACATAAGTCAATCAGAAAGTCAGGCCTTTGAAGGATGGCAGAAGGAACAGGAGAAGGTCGCCAAGGTAACACGTCGACTAGACATTGTTATTAAACAATTGGACATTGTATGTTCGTTGTATGATGATGTTTTGACTTGCAGAGCCCCTGCAAAGAATTATGCTTTATTTCTCCTTGAAAGGTATTTAAGACTGAAGATAAAAGCCGTCAGGGCAGGTGCCCCCATTCAGATTAATAATGTCAACAATTTTATTGATTTTTGTAAACACTATGGGGTTAAGGTCCAGCGGTCCCTATGTGAGTTCTATCTGCACAATATGGTGCTGGAGCAGGAAACCGATCTAAACCCTGGCCCTTTTGTGGGAGATGTACAGCTACAGGCCTTCGTTTCGTTTGGGTTCAATCAGTTGAAGTGGCTCAAGGCCTACAATGCCTTTTAGAGGCAGGAGAACAGCCTAGATCTATGGGTCAGGGCCGAGCCTAGAGACCCCATTCAAATATGGCAATCACACAAACGCCTTATGAGAACCCCAGGTGTCATGGAACTGCTAGGGCCCATGCATGAGGGTTTGATCCGAAATAGCTTGGAATACTTTCTGGCTATTAAGGATTCTGCCCTGGAGTCTGCCAAATTCGGCTATTGGGTTTCTTCCCCAAACATTCAGCTCAGGGAGCCATTCAAGTATGAGAATTTTGAGTTGGCAGCTGAAAGGTTGGCCCTTTACGGCCAGCACACCCTGCGTGCTGGGCCGTCTTGGTTAGGATACCGGTTCCGTAGCCCAATTATTTGGCATCCTGCACCTGGGTACCAGACCTTGTACGAGATGCCTGCAGATCAATTGGACCAATTCTTCGATGATTTGGTTGCTCACCATGGTTGCAGGCCTCCTCACGAAGTGCCCTCTCCTGCCTATTCTCTTACAGCTCTCCATGTTAATTATAACGTTTTCATGAGGCCATGAAACAGAGTAAGTCGGGGGGTGTGTAGAGCATTGGAAAGGTATGTTTTAACGCATAACTTAGTAGTGTTTCAAGCGATAGTTGTAGCCTTTTCTTTATTATACAATAGGGAGAATGCAATGGGAATTAATATGAATGATCCAATTACTGAAAGTATCTTCTTTCATGCAGGTAAGGACAAAAGTAAGAAGGCGTGGTGCTAAACAAGAGTCCCATGAGCAGATAACGGCTGTCCCCCTAATTCCGAATAAAGTCCAGACCAGGACGAGTGAATTGAGGCAGATCATTCCAGGATGAGATCAAGGACTGTCAGTTCGGAAGACGAGGAAGAAAAAAGAACGGAGTTAGCTGTTTAACAGATCCCTCAGGATCTTTGATCCTGAGGGATCGTTACGTTCAATTATTTTGTTGTTTAGTTAACTCCGCCATTACTTGTATAAGTTGGGGCGGCATCAAAGACTTAGGGGACGTCGGGACTATTGTGTATGTTTTACTTTCTGTTTCATAAACCGCACTATTGGTTATACTCAGACTATCGAGTCTCTTTGAGATTCAGTTTTGTTGTATCATTGATGCTTTAATATAATACATTCGGCGTTAAGTTCTTCCTGCGTCTGAAGTAAGTTACGGCGGTGCCATTGAGAGCTAAGGGCCCGGCTC
Source organism: Pinus taeda (assembly GCA_000404065.3). Taxonomy (NCBI): domain Eukaryota; kingdom Viridiplantae; phylum Streptophyta; class Pinopsida; order Pinales; family Pinaceae; genus Pinus; species Pinus taeda. The sequence goes on along the minus strand of APFE031575019.1, from coordinate 669 downwards.
CAACGGACACTGGCTGATTGTATCATTATAGTTTGGTTTTGTATGGTTTGTTTACTGTTCTCTATAATTTGTTATATGTATATGCTGTTTCATACTTGGTTATCAGTAGTTTTCCTTTTGTAAATATTTGTAACGAGTTTGCAGCATATTTCCAGGATTGATCACATAACAAATTGTTCACTTTCGTTACAGATTTTATAGGTGGAATGTTTCAGCTGCATATGGTCGATGTAATGAACTATTGGTAATCATTTCAGATTATGTTTGTATATGATTGACGTTTCCTGTTTATGGTGATTTGCTGTTCCATTTGGTTAATTGTCTACTTGTACAAAAGATTGCCTTTATTTGCATGAGAGTTGGTGCCAAGAATTAAGAGGGTTGAACTCGCGAGACTTAGTTTCTTTACTGCTGTTCCTTTTATTTCTGTTCCATTTAAGAGTTGTCGTTCCATTTCTGAATTGTTGTTTCATTCTGCTTTCTTGCTGTTCCTTTTTACTTGCATTCCTTGATATTGTGTGGGAGGAGGATCAAGGCTATCGTGAGACACAACAGACGCTATTATGCTCCCAGATCCGTGATCCATACTCTAGTTTCTTTTCCTTTATCAGTTTCTAAAGGGATGGGTTATTGCTTCCGTACCCTTGACTGACAAAGTTGCCAAGTGTG
>APFE031575015.1:6747-30844 GCA_000404065.3 Pinus taeda | reverse complement strand
ACCTAATCCTAAAGGGTTAGCGTGGAAGCCGAATGGACAAAGCAGTCCAAGGGACCTTGGGATGTGAATCCCAACGGTCACCATATTGTACTATAAATGTACATCTATTGTTAATAAAATATGCAATGCATGATTTATCTTTCTATTGTTTTCGCTGTCCATGTCTGTTTAACAACCTAGAACTCTTGGGCTACATCTCCTTGAGCTCTAGTCAACTCGACTAGGTTCTTTGGGATTATGGCAACATTCTTTTTACAAGCTCTCTAGCTCAACTCCATAGTTTACACAGAAACAATGGGTTTAGAATGCCATTCAGTCCCCAGCTCTAAAGCTCTTAGCCTTCTTGCTTTGGCTTTGGCTGTTAGGCTCTCGTGCTGGCTCTGGTTCTTTGGCTCTAGCTATCTTGAGCTCTCTCTCTTGGCCTCTGCATGCCTCTGTGATTTTCTTGACCTCCAAGTGATCATCGAAAACCTTCCAGCGACCTTTCTACAGCTTTGCTACCTGTCAATCACACTCTCAGGCTTTCTCGCCCCTTCAGCTCGCTGCACTGCTTGATTATGCCTCTCAATCGTGCTCTCAAACTTAGCAACCCCTTTGTCTCTGTCATGTAACAAATTTTTAAATCTATTGGCACTTGTCTGTTTGTTTCAGCTCTCGAGATCTCTAGCTCCCGGTCACTGTCCCTTCATCTTCCTTCTGGAGCATTTAACAATCACTGCTAACATCCCAAGGTATGGTGGCCACCTATTTTTCAATGGAAAAGGCCACTGGCGCGTTGAAATCCCAAAGATATCATTTCTCTATTTACACATAGAAATACACTGGAAATGCTGAAAAATCTACATAAACTCCTTTTATTGGACTTAAAAATCCCTTAAATCCACTTTATAACTCCTATCGGGTTTGCCTTTATGTTTCTTATCTCATCCCTACCATTGATCTGGGAGATGTGGATCCAATGGTTGCGGTTCATTTTGGGTGGCTCACTCGTACGGGGGTTAACTACTGGAAAAGGGTGGTTTTCTCTCTCCAAGGCTTGGCCACGTGGCAACTAGTGTATGGGCTCGGGTGGAGCTCGGCCAAAACCATTTATCGCCTACGGCCACCCGAAATCCCACTCGTTTCTTTTGTATTGAAAAAATACATTAAACATTGAAAAACCCCATAAAATGGCTTTAGACAGACTTGAAACATTATGCATATGCATTCATAAACCTTTTCGGGTCCGGTTTCATCACATCGGTGCATATATATATGTTTGGCCCCACTTTGTCGTATGACTTCGATGTGATATTGTGGTGCGATTGATGCCAATCATATATCGCAAGGGCTCGAGGTCTTTCCATATGGCATCACTGGTTGCGATCCACCGATTACGATCTGCCAATATTGGCGATCGTGATATCGCATCGGTCTGGTCCTCTCCTTATGTTCCATGCCCTCATCGATGTCGATCCACTAATCGGTGATCGTAGTGTCGCATTTACCTAGGTCTTTTGCTCATTTTATGTGCCTATGCTCGCCTCCGACTCGATATGTTGAGTATTGGAAATCGGGGGTGCTTCCCTTTTCCACTTAAGTCTGCGCTTTTGCCCTGGTCTAATGCGATTTCCCTTTATAAGGTTTTTTTTTCTCATTTTTAGGGGATTTTGCCTCTTTTTTGAACGAACAAGGGCAACTTCTTTGAGCAATAACTTCTTCATTCTAAGTCCATTTTTTCCCATTCAAGTTGTAGTAGATTCAAAATGAAAAGATCTCTGTATGGGTCTATGTCTAGGAACTTCCTTGGACTTTCATTTTCCTCTGTGAGGAACACTTAGACTTAGGAGTCTGTCCAAAACCCATTTTGGATCACACCTTCCCATTAAAAGAACTTTTGGTCTCCAAAAGACTGATATATTGATCTAAACAATAAATGAGAGTGACTCACCCTCTTCTTTCAGCCTCCACACACTTGCCTTGCATAATGCCTTTGAACCAAAGTCTCTGACCACTTCCCCTCCTGGATGAGCTGGTCTTCCTAGGAAGAACTGTGTTCCTTCTTGCCTTCCTACAGAACTCCTGCTGAAATGGTCATAGAGGGTGGTTTCAACTTCTTTGCCTTGATCATTGATCCAAGGTGGCTCAAACAAATGTGAAGCTTATCTGCTCCACAAAACTTTCATTTTTACTTATTTGAAAAGCTATTATCAACATCTGTTAACAACAACAAAAACACAAACAACAACTGGATGGACTAAACTCCTACTTCAACAAGAAAAAACTTTCTCAACTTGTGAATACCTCCATGTCTTACATCTGCATACAAATGATGGACTAGATAACAAGCCCACAAAACATGCCTTTAAACAAATGACTCTTCAAGTCAAGCACATAGAAAAAGACCATTTGGACTCTTTTTCAAAAGATGAAACACTTCATTATTACCTCCATCTTCGAGACCCATTTAACTTCTCCCAAGTCAACATTGCATCACATGCATGTCAAAGCAATCAACCCTACAAGTTAATTACACATACATGTTCAAAACAAGGAAAACATCAACATCCCTATGTCCATGCACATCATGCTCATGCATGCATTTCATCCTTCAACTTTTACTTAAGTACACTGTACTTTTGAAGCTGAAATGAAATATAATGTTGCAGGAATAAAGTGAGTCTCCTACTCAACTTTTCGATTCACCTTCTTGGTAAGAACCTGCAACTTTCATCTCATCAACAAAGAAATGCAAATAGATGCATCAATAGACATGCAACCTTAATTGGAAAAGAACTCTAGCCATTTCTTACCAATCCAGTTTCAAGGTCATTCCTTTGTCTGCACATTAATATCAAAATGTGAATCATCCTGAGACACTTCATTCATGGAAACTTCCTTTCCATTTCTACCATCTTCTCCTTCCACTTTCTGCAGCTTGTGTGGAAGCATTATTGGATTCAAATTCCAACACCTTTCAACAAGATTCCCTTGCTTATGGAAGTAAGTGCAATGCATGTGCATCCTCTTGACATCATGCTTTTCCTTGTCCAGTGGACCTTTGGCTTTTTTCTTCTTTTCCTTCAAACGTTTCCTGTATGTGGCCATTCTCTTCCAACATCTGAAAACATGATAGTTATCCAAACCACAAAAGGAACATGCAATTCTTCTCCCATGCTTATGTGGAAATTTACCGTGCTTTGTAAAATCAAAAGGAATATGTTTAGAACTAGATTTATACCTACTTCTTTCACCTTTATTGCCTTCATGAGGAGGTGAAGCAATTGAAGAAGTGGCTCCCTTTGGAACACCCTCAATCTCTTCAATGATTTCAGAGTTTCCACAACTCTCTAATTCAAGTGTGTGCTTTTGAACACCTGCATCCTACAAGTGATGTTTCAAGCTATTGCATTCCTCCTGAACACAATCTTGACACTCTGAATGCAACTCCTCCTTGGAGCTGTTCTAATGGTCTTCATGGAAGCTTTGGAACTCGTTCCATAAGACTGTCCATAGCCAAGACCCAAATACTTAGGCCTTTCCTCAACCATTATTGGTTCAACAATACCTTGTGCATGCTTTCCCAAACCCTTTCCTTCATAGCCCATCTTGGACATTAGCTTGGAACCTATGCCTCTAGTATGTTTTTCAAAAGAACCAATATAAACATTATTAGAAGAATTTGAAGACAAATTGGAATGGTTTACCTCTTCTTCAAGCTAATACTTGACCAAGGCTTCTTTCACAACAAAGAGCTGTGACTCCAACTCATGCATCCTCTTCAGGTTCATATTTGCAATATGAAGTTGCCTCTCCATTTCCTGTAGTCTGTCAAAAAGCAACTGCTTCTCTTCCTTCATGGAATTCAACTGCTCTCTGAGCATGCTGCTCTTTCTTCCATCCTCATACATTTCTCTCACATTTTCCATCATGATGAACAAGTCTTTCTTCATGTCTCCATCAAAGATTCTTGTGATGGAGAAGGAATTTGAGGATTCACTTGTAGAAGTTGTCATTATACCAATGAACAAAAGAACTTCAAACAAGATTAATAAAGTGCTTTATTAAGCAACATTTTGCAACAAACCGCTTGTGCTTCAAGGATTGCTTTGAGGTCCTTTGGAATAGAAGAATACCTGCAGCCCTTCTTCCTTCTTGTCCTTCCTGGACTGAGCTATTAGTAGCTTTCCCTTCACCTCTGCAAACTCAAACAATAATCATTCCGCAAGAAAGCATACAATCAACCTCTGACTGTTTAAACACCTTTCAAACAAGCAATCTTTGCTTTGTCAATCAAACATTATGATATAACCTTCTTTGAAGGTGGGTGTAATCAAACTTAAGCTCTGATACCACCTGATCTGAAAATGGGGCACTTAAGCTTCTTATCTAACTTACAAGAATCTCTCCCACTTCCAAAGCTTAAATATCCCCAAGTCTTTATGATTAACCAACGCAGAATTAAATATGTGCTTGAAAATAAGGTGTATGCTTATGTCTATTTTAGAACTGTTTATGTGCTTTTAATATTCTGTTGTTTATGCTAATACAACATATATATAACAGTAAACTAATATATATAACAGTAAACAATGCAGAATAGAACAAAACACACAGAATAGTAATTTAATATGGAGTTCACCCAGAACTCTTGGGCTACATCTCCTTGAGCTCTAGTCAACTCAACTAGGCTCTCTGGGATTATGGTAGCAATCTTTTTACAAGCTCTCTGGCTCAACTCCATGGTTTACATAGAAGCAATGGGATTAGAATGCCATTCAGTCCCCACTCTGAAGCTCTCATCCTTCTTGCTCTGGCTTTGGCTCTTAGGCTCTTGCGCTGGCTCTGGCTCTTCGGCTCTAGCTATCTTGAGCTCTCTCTCTCGGCCTCTGTATACCTCTGTGATCCTCTTGACCTCCAAGCGATCCTCGATAACCTTCTAGTGATGTTTCTGTAGCTTTGTTGCCTTTCAATCGCACTCTTAGGCTTTCTCACCCCTTCAGCTTGCTGCGCTGCCTGCTTATGCCTCTCAATCGTGCTCTCAGACTCAGCAAACCCTCTATCTTTGTCATGGAACGACTTTTTAAGCCAATCAGCACTTGTTTGTTCGTTTCAGCTCTCGAGCTCTCTGGCACCCAGTCGTTGTCCCTTTATCTTCCTTTTGGATCATTTAACAATCATTACTAATGTCCCAAGGTATGTTGGCCACCTGTTTTGCAACGGAAAAGGCCACTGGCACGTTGAAATCTCGAAGATATCATTTCTCTGTTTACACAGAGAAATACACTGGAAACGCTAAAAAATCTGCATAAATGCCTTTTATTGGACTTGAAAATCCCTTAAATATGCTTTATAACTCCTATTGGGTCCACCTTTATGTTGCTTATTGCATCCCTACTGTTGATTTGGGAGATCTGGATCCAACGGCTGAGGTTTATTTTAGGCGGCTCACTCATACGTGGGTTAACCACCCGAAAAGGGTAGTATTCTCTCTCTAGGGCCTAGCCACATGGCAACTAGCATATGGGCTCAGGTGGAGCTCGACCAAAACCATTTACTACCTATGACTACCCGAAATACCACTCGTTTCCTTTGTACTAAAAAAATACATTAAACACTGGAAAACCCCATAAAATGGCTTTAGACAGACTTGAAATATTATGCATATGCATTCATAAACCCTTCAGGTCTGATTTCATCACGTCAGCGCATATATATACGTGTGGCCCCGCTCTGTCATATGACTCTGACACGATATTGTGATGGCGATTGATCACAATTGCATATCGCAAGGGCCCGGAGTCTTTCCATATGGCATCACCAATTGTGATCCGTTGATATTGGCGATTGCAATATTGCATCGGTCTAGTCCTTTCCTTATGTTCCATGCCCTCGCCTGTGCCGATCCGCCGCTTGGCGATTGCAGTGTTGCATCGTCCCAGGTCTTTTGCTCATTTTATATGCCTATGCCCACCTCCGACTCAATATGTCAAGGATCGGTGATCGGGGGTGCTTTCCCTTTCTGCTTAAGTCCGCGCTTTTTCCCTGGTCTGATGCAATTTCCCTTTATAAGGTTTTTTGCTCATTTTTAGGGGATTTTGCCTCTTTTTATAAGGAACAAGGGCAACTTATTTGAGCGATAACTTCTATATCCTAAGTCCATTTTTTCCCATTCAAGTTGCAATAGATTTAGAATGAAAAGACCTCTGCAATGGGGCTATGTCCAGGAATTTCCTTGGAATTTCATTTTCCTCTGTGAGGAACACTTAGACTTAGGAGTCTATCCAAAACACATTTTGTATCGTCAATAAAAGGCCAAAAACATCATCGTTGCTTTAATAAGCGATGGAAAACACATCATCACTTTCACAATTCAGATCACAACACATGACTTACAAAATGTGGCCATGACAAGCTACCATATCTAGAAAAGCCATATCTCACTCATGAAAATGAATGGGTCATCATATCCCTGTGGCGATTCACTTGTTGAACAACTTTTCCAACTGGTTCCTAGATAGGTGCTTTGTCCTTGCGACGTTTCTCTGGATGGAGCCTCCAACATGTGGCTCTTCGATACCCACCTCTATTGCAATGACTGCAAAAATTCATCTTCATCCATACCTGCTTAACCTTCTTTCCCTGATGTTGAGAAGGCCTTTCATGCCTCATCCTCTTTCTTGTTGCCATTCTCTTCCAGCACTTAGCAACCATATGGCTATGCAAACCACAAAAACTACATGGTTTTTTACGCCATGATTTCTGCTCATCTTTAACAATATGCTTGTAATTGAAATGAACTTTAGAATACTAACTGTTTATATGTTTCTTGGTTGTCTCTGGTGTAATCCTGGAGATGAGAGCTTGCCTCAACTCTTCCTTTGCAATGTGAACTATCATGGGAGGATTGTGACATGTTGCAATCATCCTCTTTCCTCGATGGCTATGTTAATTCCTTCAAAACTTCTACTTCCTTTGAGCACTCTCCTTCAATGTACCCCAAACTTGCAAATAGAGGTCTTTGTACAACCTCCAACAGCTTAGTCATTCCTTAGTCAATGACACCAAGTCCTCCTCCTTTATACCTCATCATGGTAATGAGTCTCATGTTAGTTCCTGAAATGAGTACCTCCATGTTTCCCACAAAAATAATATCACGTGAAAATGAAATTGAATAATGATCAACATTGTTTACCTCAACTGTCGATTCTAGAACAGGTGATGATGGATTCGTTAAACTTTCGTTGTGCTTCAATTATTCCAAGGCCTCTTCTATGGATCGTAATTGAAACTGCAATTTATACTTCTCCTCTTTCTCTTCTCTTAGAAGCCTCCTCAATTCAACATTCTCTGCTTGAAGGCTTTGATTGATCTCCTCATCTGAATGATGAGAAGACGGTGAAGAAGATGAATGTTCACTCAAGGGGGTAGATGGAGCATCGTCCTCTTCTCTTTCTTTCTCATATTCCTCTCTTGCCATATTCTCCTCATAATCTACATCCATTATGTCCACCGTTCATGCCATCCCGAGGAGGTCCTCGTAGATATCTTGGTTTTTCTCCATTTTCCTCCTTGTTGCACATTAAATCATTCACACTCATAATTCACATCAGCGAGAAGACCGCTCTAATACAAAACTCGATCTGAATTTCTTTAGCTATCAGAATTAACCAAGATCTATTACTTATGTGATGTTAGTAGAATTTCATATCAAAGAGTATAAAACAACCACTTGCGCATACTGTAAATAAGATGAAACATAACGATAACCATCAAATTAAGAAGACAAAACACATTGATAACAGAGTTCACCCAGTGTGGGTTGTGTCTTGGAGCGCTAGTGTCAAGAGTGGGGAAATCACTTCATTAATGCTATAAGATGATGATGAGTACATAACACATTATTTATCATTACAAGGATAAATTCCCTCAACCATAGTGGCACGTCTCTCCCTGAGACATTCTCCATATAGGAACTCTCACTCAAATGACCCTCCTTCAACATGACAAGCTAATAAATTCTCACATGACGTGGCATATAAGCATCCTTTCAACATAATAGTAAGAAGAATCTCGACAACAAAATATCATATCAGCAAATTAGAAGACAAGCATGACATAACTGCATCATATACCTCCACTTTTAGGGATAGTCGAAAAATGCAAAGCTCAGTTGATGAAATGGAATACATCATTGAATTTGTGGTGCGAAATCATGTCAAACGACTATAAACTTTACCCATTTATGACACTGTCAAATTCTAGACCCTCGGGAATCTGGAAGATTCCCCCAAATATTCCTACCTGAATATGGCCAAAAAATCTACTGCTCGGATGAAGATTATGAGCACACTACTATGCTCCCTACAATTTGTTTTGAAAAATGATTATAAAGTTGGCATCATTCTGCCTCTATAAAAAATCGACCTCTAAGGGAGTCTTTTAGATTCAACAAGATTCTGCAAAAATTCCTTGTTCTTGGCTTCATGAATTTCTATTGCTCAGATGGGGAAATATACCACACCATCGTGTTCCCTGCGAAAATTTGGTTCTTTTGAGTATGAAGCTGACATGTTTCCTTGATTGTGAAAAATCAACCCCTAGGGAATGTTTTAGACTCCTCAGTGCATGAGAGAATATTCTAGGGAATATTCCCTTTGAATATATTGTCTCGAATTACGTGCTAATTGGGTGTGGTTCCATGCAACTTCAAGTTCCTTCATTTGGCCTCCACTCCTCCATTGCTCGATAAATGAGAACGTATGAGGTTAAATAGGTTTTGGGTGACGAATTATTCAATGGAATGACGCGTTGGGCCATTGATGTAGTGGTCGACTTGGGCAAGCGAGGCCCAATGTCAAACCCCGCCCATGATCACTTAACAGTTTGGCGCATTGTTAAATTTTTGAATTGACGGTTTTGGTGGTTACATATTGTTTGTTGGTGTCATTGTATTATTGGTATAATGTCACTTTGAGTCGCCTAAGTGGCGAGCTGGCCCATCGGGCTTCGTCGGTTCAACCCCCACTGGCTCCACTTTATATTTATATCATATGGTTGGTGCCTGTGGCTCAGATGAGTTCACTGGTGGTGGCCCACCCACCCGTTTTATTATATATTTAACATAACCGTTGGTAGGGGGTGGCAGCCCATCGCCCCCACTTTTGAATATATTTTTTGGATTGTTAAAAACAAACTAGCCATTTGGGAAAATTACCTAGGTGACAAATTCACCCTTTTCGACCACTGGATTCCATACGCATGGAAAATTCCAAATTGTTGCCTCGTTAGTGGGTGTCACTTGGCCTAGTTTGACCCAAATTTGACCATGAATTTCTTGAGCATACAAACTCAATTTGAATGTCGTTTACACCATTGGAATCAGGACGATGATCACTACAACCTAGTTCTGGTTTCACTTCAATCCGGAAACTTTAATTTCTGAGCTATTTTTAGATTTTAACCATTTTTAGAACCACTTAAATCAATTACATTTTAAAATAATATGAAAAATATATTAATAGTGTATATCATTTAAATAACATTTTAAAGTGATAAAATAAATCTTCATGTACAACATTAAAATATACAATTATATTAATCATATAAAAATTCCATCAACTTTTTATTAAGATAAAAATAAAATAAAATTTAAAAATTAAAAAAATTCGATAATGAAAATAGATTTTTAAAATTTATATATAAATATGAATTTTTCAATATACTTTTATATCTCACACGACTATGTTGTATTGACACAACATTTACTAAACAATATCATTTTATTACTAATCCTTAATTGTATGAATCCCAAATAATTTCTTACACACTAAAAAGTAGTATACGAATCTACTAACGTAATACCTTTATATTCTTAACCTTAATATGATAACCAACATTTTTTTTACCCACTAAAAAAGGTTAAATACTTTATGGAGTATAATATATATAATATTATAACTAAATAAATATATAGATGACGTTTCTTTTAGGATAATCTCACTATTTTAACACATTAATAACTTATTTAAAGTAGTTTGTGAAATAATCTTTAGTATCACTTCCTATATCATAATATTAATAATGCGATGTATATCATTTAGGTTTTAAAATATTTTTTCCTTGGATTTTTTCTTTTGAGAAAATCAAAATTGTCTTCTTAGGGATTTTCAAAAATTTTGTTCGAATTCTTTTTTAATATTTTGTAAAAGATTTCCCTTTGGTGTGATACAATTTTCTATTTTTTAATCAACAATATTTACACTTTATATGGTACGGTTTTTCAATTTGTAAATTGCAATGATTTTATTTTTCATATAATAGATCATATAAGGAATATTTTGTGATGGTGGGATATATTATATGAAAGATATTTTTGTTGAGATGTGATGTATAAACTTTTATGGTTTTCCATGTTTTGTTTTACATTCTTAGGACTTGTTGTTAGGACTTGCGTGTTTTTGCTGTGTTTCATTTATTTTGGAATTTTACGTTGTAAGGTGTTCCCTCTGAAATTAACTTCCTTTTTTTCCTACTTGTCATCTTTATGGGCCATAGGATGATATGTTAGACGATTGCCAAAATTTCAGCTATTCAATCAAAGTGGTTAGACGATTGCCAAAATTTCAGCCGTTTGATCAAAGTGGTTACAATTCGTTGCTGAAATGGTTTGCTGACTTCTTTTTGAATGGTTTTAGATCCCTCTGATTCTTGGTGTGGTATGTACTTATCAAAGGCTACACATTCTGTTAAAGGGTGTGGATGTTAAAAGTATACATATGAAACACCTACATTGTTAAAAAACATGCAGGAAGAGATATACTTACAGTATTCAAAGATAGAAAGAAAAAAGGTACCAAAGCAACAACTACAAAAAATAAATCAAAATAAATCACAATGCAAACGCTTGCAAAATTTTGTTCTAACTTTACTCAGACATGATGAAATCTTTAAATTTATTAGCCGGATGCATCATAGTTCAAACACAACGTGATTATTCTAACTTGGCTCACAAGAGGAGAATCAGTGGATGTACGACGTCCTTAGGTTGAAGGAGCAGTGATGATGTTGGTTGACATCTATTTTATTTCATTAATCATTCCTTTGGATCTATCGTAGAAATTAATTGCAGTTAATTTGATATTGAAAAATAAATATTCCATTTCATAATTTTAAAAATATAATATAATTACTCCAGTTAATACTATGCTCCTTGAATCCATTCCTTTAATAATGATTTGTCCATACATTAATTGAGAATAACTTGACGACATATATCATGAGAATTATGAATTTGCTTTATATTATAAAAATAGACATAATTTTTGTTCGTATCTTTTTTTGAAATAAATAAAAATTGTTCTCTATTTAATAATTTAAAATTTAAAATTAATAATTACTGTAGTAAATTGTTCGTTGCTTTAATACCCATTTGTGCATCTCTTAATACTCGGGTCTACCAATATCGGATCAACACCATTGTTCAAGAAACTTACTGCATGAATGCACTCCACGTAGTTGTGGTTCCATTATGCATGTGAGCTTCTGGTCAACTTCCATCATGCATGTGTGCCACTTGTATCCGATATCCATAAGGAATCAGAGCTTCAATGCACAAGTGCTCCATTGTTTCTTGGTTTTATGACAAACTATAATTTTATCAAATTTTACCTGCACATTTAGAGTATTTTTCATTTCACATCAACATCAAGCATCCTTAATTTTACATAAAATTTTACGTGTAGTTTTGGAGTATTTTTCATCTCACATCAGCATTGAGCATCCATTAAAGTCACAGATTGATCCATGGGATGATGATAGTGAAACACATGAGCACTTAAAGTCACAGATTGATCCCAAGGCATGACAACAACAAAATACATGAGTAATGTGTTGCGAAGCTCCCAGGTGGAGCCTCAACAACTGCATGGTATTGGTGTTGGAAGTCTCTAAGCAATGCCACTCAGAGAAAAACGACAGAATCACATCCTAGGAAAAGAAGCAGAAAATCAGAATGTAGTAAGTATGTAGCTAATAATAGAGGATGGGGCTCCTTCTCCCGAAGGAGATGCGTGGAAGAAAAGGAAATAGTAGAGGATGAAACCTGATGTAGTTAGTGACTCAACTAGACTCCAAACTACCCAATGTATTGGAGCTAAGAATAGAAAATCTAGATTTGTAAGGTGTTGATCTGCAAAGAAGCCAAAGTCCTCCCTGAAAAAGTGATCAATATATCAGAATCAAATGTCTCGATTTTTCAGAAGACTTTGAAGAAAATTCAGACAGTGAATCTTACACGACTCTTTTGCTAAGAAATCCTCCATACTCATTCTCCAGAGCTTGTGGTGAGTCCCAGTTGAACAATGTAAGAAAAGGCTCTATACTTGCATCAAAACTCAGATCAATGTATACAGTAGGAGACATATGTGATGGGAAGAATCAACACAAGAAAGCTAGTGCGGTTTTTTGTATGTGATTTTATGTCAGGTAAAGGTAGTATAAGCATAATTCCCTTTCAAATAGCATTCATAATTTCCTTTCAAATATAATTCTTTTGCATCTACTTAATCGATATGCTACAAGAACAACATAATGGCTTCCTTGCACAACATACCTGCCCATAAATCAAAATGCACAATTTTCATTCTATTGTTCTACATGTGCATCAGGGAGTTTCAATTTCTTGCCGATTCTCAGGCCGTTGCACTCGAGCTATCGATAAATAGTAAGCATACACCATACAAGCTTGAGAGAAACATTTTAATGAACTATTAACTATGTGCATCAGGTGGTTTCATTTTCTTGCTGATTCTCAGGTTGTTGCATGATTCTAAAATAAGGGCTTCATACTCAATCGAGATCCTAGAGCTGGAGCTGTCGAGAAAGAGTAAGAATATAGCAGTTGAGGGACAGGAAACCAGTGTTATGATAGACTTTGTTTTGAAGGTAAAATTCATCTGCAAATTTTACCATTGAAATCTGGAATGGAAAGTAAATTTTCTTGGAATTCATAATCAAAATAAAATTGTTTATATGAATTATGGGCTGACTGACAATGTCAAAATATTTGGTACAGTTTTTGGGGTTAGAGATATGCGCCGATATGATGGTAGGAGACAATATGCGGTGAGGGATTTCTGGAGGTCAAAAGAAAAGAGTCACAACAGGGGAGATGATGCTTGGAGGTGCCAAAGCTTTCATGATGGATGAAATTTTTATGGGGCTGGACAACTCTACCACATATCAGATAATGCAATCCCATGTTATCCCTTCTTAATTTCCTACTATTTTGTACCAATGCAAAGTAAGATAGCTTATTTTTTGGGAAGGGTTTCATATGAAGATTCTTACCAAATAATTGGGTGATTCCCTCTCCTTCTTGTCTTGTTGATTGAACCCCTGTAGCAGTGGATTACCCTGTTTCTTCTATGGTCCTTCCTAAAACATCTTAATCTTTTTGCTAACATGCACTAGAATGAAGAGTGGATGAAAAATCTGTCTACAATGGAATGAAGAGGGGCAAGAGGGAGCGGGACAACGATGGCCAATTTGTCTGCAATGGAATGGAGAGGGGCAAGAGGGAGCGGGAGGACAGTGGACAATTTGTCTGCAATGGAATGAAGAGGGGAAAAAAGGAGCGGGAGGGCGGTGGAATGGATAGATAAGAAGAGAGGTGGCGACAATTGTAAACAATCATGTCAGCACGTAATGCAGCATGCCACGAAGCTATGGACTGCATGTGATATGGAATATGTAATACAATATCTTATTCCCATGCACTCTACCACAAGCCATCCAAACTTTGGTTAAAACCTTTTTTTGGATTTGCATATTCAACAACCCAGCATCCAGACTTTGGTTGAAACCTTTTTTCAGATCTGCATATTCAACAACTCAACAATAATGCTCTCATCAACTTGAATTAATATGGAGTCAACACCAATGCAAACGCTATAGTCCCTGCTATGCTAGAGGCAAGGACTAATAACATTATATATATTGATAACATTGTATATATTGATAGAGGAATCTTCCAAGTCCCATTATATCTGCAATACTAATCCAGTATTTGCCATCTTTCATGTCCTGTCACACTACTTAGCAATCCTTAAACATCATGCCTGAAGCATACCAAGTAGCTGATAACATCTTCAATATAATGACCACACAAAAAAATCAATTCTCTTTTCCAGGTATTTTTAGAATCAAATTCTGCGAAATCATGGTCATCCAATGAATTATATTCATGAGAGAGTATTGATGGAGTCATGGAGTCATGCAAGAGGAGGAAATTTCAAATCTAATTTGGCAGTTTCTACAACTCAAACTCTCATGTTCGCTTGGTTGAAATGGACAAGTAGGGAAAAAATTTCCCTATTGCTCAAGTAAATCATCCTGGGCACGTCAAATTCCATCCATCCATGTATGAGAATGAGACCACGTAATTAAGCCTGACTTTGCCAATAATTGCCACCTTCGCCCAACTAGAATAAGATCGCTCGAGAATAGTTAAAATATAGTTAAAAAATTGTAATTTTTTTTTATTAAAACTGTGAAAATTAGAGAAGATCTTCACAATAAAGAGATGTAAAAACCCTCAAATATTACTAGTGGATTTGTTTTGAAAATCAAACAGGTGCACAATATTTAAATGATTCAGAGATGCTATTAAACTCCTTAAAATTGATCAATATTTTCAGAATCTAAATGGGAGATGAAATTTAATGTTAATACAAAGCTAAGCCTGTTGGTATTAAATAAATATCATTATCTACTTAATGTCATTGAAAAACTAATTATTGGTATTAATTATATTTATTTATTAATATAATTGAAAAGCAAAAAATTTCCATCGTTTAAGAAAATCAAATAAACTCTCTTATAACTAAGGTATGTCATAGCGACAGGAGGAGAGAACATTGCCCCTGCTACTATAATGTCATTATTGAACAATGGGAAGAGATAAATCCACACAAGAAATTTCAACACGAAAACACAAAAAGGCATGATTAGTAGAGACATTTCCTAGGCATAGAACGAATAAGTTACAAGATTGGAAATGGGGATGGAGAACATGTTGCATGGAACGAGCACGAATGTGAATTGGAAGTCTGGTTTCTACATTCCTCAAGCAACAATTATTTTAAAATACAAAATAATCTCCTCAAGATTTGTCGAAAATATGTAACCCATACTTTTTTAACTATGGAGTGCTATAACTTTGTTTCTAGTTAGAAAGGTTATGTCATGATATAGAAGACCTTTCAGCAACACCGATATAGATGAGATTGAGCATGAATGTGAAATGGAAGTCTAGTTTCTACATTCCTCAAGCAAGAACAATTTTAAAATACAAAATTATCTCCTCAGGGTTTGTTGAAAATATGTAACCTATATGTTTTAACTATGGAATGCTATAACTTCATTTCTAGACAAGAGGGATCCAAAACCCAACCTAGAAGAATGAAAGAATGAAGGTTGTTCTGAAAGTAATGAAAGTAGCGAATAGTTAAACAATGAAGCCCTGGCTGATACTTCGATCCTTACTCCGTTGATTAAAAAAATATGAAATTTAGTCATAGTGAAAGCATAATCATGCATATATGTTTCTTTATCCGTTGATGTAGATATATATATTGCTGCTTGACCATTCGTCAAAGCGACCTCTTCCAAGTGATTGATGGACCAAACAATATGAAAAGGAATAGCACTGCAACAAATAATAAATAATATCAATAGCAAACAACAACTGCTTCCATTCAAATCGCTCTTTCAAGTGCTTGATGGACTAAACAATATGAAAAAGAACATCACTACAACAAATAATAAATAATATCAATAGGAAACAACAATTGCTTCAATTCAAACCAATCCTTCGCAGGCTAGTGCATTATGGCAGATTACATGTTGCATTAACACTCTCCTTCTCACCTGAATCATCTATTGCTTCATGCAGAATTGTCTCCTCACTTTCACTTCGACTTGTATCCTCCATTATCTCCCAACTTTTGTGCTTATTGTAGACAGACCCGGAATCAAGATGACTAGTTAAGCTTTTGTGCTTATTGCAGATGGACCCGGAATCAAGATGATGCAGGATCTATTGAGCTTTAATCCAATGACCATAAAAGCTTGATCATAATGCTATCTGCGGCATAAATGAATGTTTTTGAAGGTCTGTGTAGCCTATATTATGTATCTATACTAAATAACAGATTGCCAGACATGATAGTTTGATAAACCAAATCAGAGTCATTGGAAGTCAATATCGAGTGATAGAATTATTCAAGGTTATAGAAGTGCTTGAACCACAAATTGGTTAAGAATGCATATTAGCTGATACAATTGTTGAAGGTTTTGACTTTGACTAAGGTGTCATGAATTTCTTGGTCTAAGACCCTCCTATTAGCATCATTCAAGGTACGATAAACTAGTTGATTTGAGAATTGAACTCCTATAAGGTCAAATTATTTTTGCATACTTTTTCATAAATGTAATTTTTTTTTTTTAACTTAATTATAGCTGAAGGTTTTACAGTCATAGCTTTCAGTGTTAATGAAGCAATTTACAACTAGCATGGAATTTGCACCCCCGACAGGGACTACCGCTACGACAGTCGCTCCCTTGTTATATTTGCCCAGGTATATTATATTGTAATCGATTTAATCAAATTTTAAGTAAAAAAGCTATTGACTATTTGTTTTATAAAAAAAAATTAAAATTTTAAATAAAGAGTAAAGAGCCACCTTGAATATGGAAGTAGGATATTGAAAAAACCAGTTCTGTTAGTATGGGAAATTTTACAAAGACCAATGATTTCACACGAGTGAGAGAGACAATTTACTTGATAAGTTTATGAACATGTATATGCATCTCCTAAATGGGGAGGATCGGGTGGAGGAGCCATGTTTTGGCAGATGATGGCAAAAGGAATGAGTTCATATGGAGATGGGTGTGAGATTTCTTTGTCTGAGAATCTATCCATAATAGCCAAAATAGCTCTGGTTTCTGCAAAGTCTCATAAGTTGGCCATTTATTTACCAGGATGTATGAGTATAAGAATAGGAGGTAGGTCCATGCACATCACCCATGAAATTTATCAGAGGTTGATATTGATGGCCAAATTGTGTAAATATTTGTTTGAAAGGCATTTTGTTTACTAATTTTTATATTGAGTGATTTTCTATATGTCATGATTTTTCTAGTATTTATGCCTTATGGTGTTTCCTTTGCAACATTTGGTGCAAATGCTAATTTATTTATTTATTATTATTATGTCATTTCACACTTTATCACTTTCTGGTCATGACGTTTCGCACATTGTTTTGTTTTCCTTGGAGGCATTTCACACATTGTTTTGTTTTTTTTTGGGGCATTTCACATGCTTTAGAAGTTTTTATTTTCTTAACATTTTATATTTTTGTTTGGAAATTTTCATTTTTGTAACATATTTCACATCATCTTATTTTTTTATGTGACATATTGTATCTTGGAAAAAAATTCTTTGTTGCAATGTATTGTATGGATCTAAATTTATCTGTACACCATTTCATATTTTTTGGAAAATTGCATTCTTGTAATATATTGCATCTTATCTTATTTTTCATGTGACATATTGTATTTTGTTAAAAAAATTTGGTTGTATCAAAATTTGTCATGTCTCCTCAACTATCTCGATTCTGTGATAAGAGAGAATATTGAAAAATAATATATATATATTTTTAAACTTGGTCTTTTTTTTCATTTCCAGAAATTTATTCCTTTATAATGTTTTGAACTTAACACATTTTTAACGGTGAAACCCCACATCACCTCAATTTTCCCTTTTCAACAATGTGATACATTTTCAAAATATTTCCATCTCTTTAAATCAATCAAATTTGAAAGTTTAACTTCATGTCATACATTATTCAACTATAATTTTTCACAATGATTTTTTTGAGAAATTTAAATTATTATTATTATTTTTTTCTATCCATAAGAACAATTTCCCTTCGTTAAATCTTCAATTTTTTTCTTTGGACCATTTCACATTCATAGTTTTCCCTTCATGAAACAACATATCACACCAAATTTTTTTTTGTTACAACACATTGCAACTTTGGACCATTTCACATTCAAAGTGTTCCCTTCATGAAACACCATATCACAACACAGATTTTTTGTTGCAACACATTGCAACTGTTATAAAAAAAAAAAATCTTTACTTCAAGACATTTCACATGAATACATCTTTTTTGCAAGACAAGAAGTTTTGTCCTTTATTGTGTGTGGTAGGAAAGTTATTTTCAACGAGATACATAATATTTTGACAAAAATCTATCTTTTTCCTGCAATATTAGGAATTTTTTTTTATTTTTTTTTTTTTATCAAAAATTACACTCCTATTTCATTTTAGGTTAGATTATATATTTTTATATATATATATATTAGATGATGATAGAGTAACAAATTTTTTGAGCGTTCAAGTTTTTGTATAGGAGACTAAACTATCTACATTGGATATTAGGATTGTTTTATTTCGTTTATAGTATTAGATGATGATAGAAATTATCTATATTGGACATTAGAATTGTTATGTTTTATTTCATTTATAGTATTAGATGATGATAGAGTGACAACTTAAATTTTTTTTGTAGAGGAGACTAAATTATTTATATTGGACATTAAGATTGTTATGTTTTATCTTTGTGATGGCACAACGATTTGACTATTAAGTTTATGAAGGTATATATAATCTACTTCTCTAGTTTTGAACCTGTGACTTTTTAAGAGGAAATACATGCTCTCAAACATTAAACCCACTCAAACTATATACATAATCAAACCAAATTAATCTTTTTCTAAATACGCTATAAACTAAAATATACATAAATCTTATAACTATACAATTTTTCACCTTCCCACATAACTGCTCATAATACAAACTTACTAGTTATAGTATCTATGAATTATTAATTATTCTAAATGTTGCACTGTTGAGGCTGTATACTAAATTGCTCGTAAAGAAGAAATGAAAATTCTTCCGTGGAAGATATGATTTGGGGAATAGGGCCATATTCTATCATGTTTGATCTAGAGAAAAATGAGGATTTTTTTAAGGAAGTCTTTGAGGAAGAGCTACTGGGGGTTCTCAAGTCCTTTAAGAGTGACAAAAGTCTCAGGCCTAATGGATGGACTATTGAACTGTTCTCTCATTTCTTTGAAATTGTCAAGATGGATCTACTGGGTATGATCGAGGAATCCAGAAATATGGGCTATATTCATCAAAAGATATCTTCCACTTACATCATTCTCATACCAAAAAACAAATCCGCTGAGAGCTTCTTGGACTACAGGCCTATTTCACTGTGCAATGTCATCTATAAAATCATATCAAAGACTATTGCGGGGCAGTTGCGCAATACCCTTTCTCTATTCATATCTCCTTAACAACATGGATTCCTTCTAGGGAGAATCATTCATGATGTTGTGGCAACTGCACAAGAAAGCATACACTCCATCCACACAAAGAACAAGGATGCAACTATTTTGCAGGTAGATCTATGTAAAGCTTATGGCTATTTGGATTTGGGCTTCCTCAGAATAATTGTCAGTAAAATTGGTTTACAACCTAGATGTATTAACTGGATCATGGCATGTGTGGACAATGTAAATTTTGCAATCATCATCAATGGTCTTCCAACAAGATTCTTCCGGTCTGGTATAGGTCTTCGTCAAGGATGCTCTTTATCTCCATTATTATTCATATTGGTAATGGATTGTCTGAGTCTGCATATCAAAAGAGCAGTTCTAGAGGGCCATTTCAAATCACTGAAGCCGGGGAACAATATCAGTATCTCACATAACCTCTTTGTCGATGACATCCTCATAATGGGTATGATCTGTCGTTTCTCTTGGTTTTATCTTTTTAGTATTTTCAACAGATTTGCAAATGCTTTGAGATTGTGCATAATTCCAACAAATCCATTCTTTATTATAGTCAATTTGATATGGTAATATTACATATATTAAAACTTATTTGGAGTTGAGGCTAAACCTATGCAAAATGGACTGAATTATCTTGGTTATAGACTTAAACCATCATGTTATAGAGTTTCTGATTGGAAATGGCTCATTGAAAAGTTCTATAAAAGAATTTTTGGATGGGAATTTAGATGTCTATCCATAGGGGGTAGGGCCATTCTGAAACAAGGTGTTCTAACACAACTGGCTATATATTGGGCACATCTTTTTCATATACCTACCTCCATCATAAATGACATAAATCGACTTATGGCAAATTTCATCTGGGAGGGTGCACATAGAAGAAGAAAATTCCATCTGACCAAGCTATCAAATATAACCCTTCCAAAGGACATGGGTGGATGGGGAATTTTAGATCTTTGTCGATTTGGTGAGGCATTGCTTATCAAATCACTCTGGAGGGGTTTCTTTGGAGTGAGTATATGGAGTAAGATAATACAGCACAAATATCTAAAGAACAAAGATTTCATTTTCTGGTACCGCTTTGGTTCAATTGGTAAAAAACATCGTTCAACAATCTGGTCAAGTTTCCTAAAAATTGAGAAATGTTTCATTCAGCTCCTGGCATGGGAAGTCTAGAATGGAAATAACATCCTTATTGGTTTTTACCCAATTTTGGGTGTTGATCAGAACTTCTCCATTTCCAACAATATCACAGAGCTCCTAAACAACCATGGTTTCTTTTTCTGGGGCCAAGTCATAAATGGCTAGCAGGGTACTCCTCCCATGTGGAAAAGTGCCTATGAACTCAGATTAACTGGTCACTTGGAAGAAGAATGGTTTCAGATAATCACAAATATGAAACATCTAGGCATTTGTCGATCAGGGACCCAGGATAAAATCATATGGTTAGGAAAATTTTTTTTAGATAACATAATTGTAGTGGACGCCTACGTGATATTATCAAACAAGGTTGCTAAGAAAGAGGAGAACATACCCTTTATGCCTTCTGGAAAACAAAAGCTCCAATCAAAATTATTATATTCATTTGGCTTGTTTATCATAACAAGAACCTAGTCTGGGAAAACTTGCAAAAAAGGAATTGGTATGGAGCTGGCATATGTTGCTTATGCAAAAACCATTCAAAAGACAATGACCACATTTTTTTACACTGCCTCCTCACTGCTTGAGTTTGGAAAATGATTTCTTCCCTATTTGGCTTCCCATATATTCAACACACTTGTATTAGAGATTCATTGAAATGGTGGAGTACTCAAAAGCCTACCTAGTGTATTATCCCTCTTTTCCTTTTTTGGGCAATCTAGAAGTGGAGGAATAGAAGCATCTTCTAGAACAGTAGGGAGGAATTCTCTTTAATACTTGAAAAAATTGTCTCAAATCTTTCTTCCTTTTCTGCACAAACAATATGCTCTAAAGATGAACCTAAAATGAAGAATGATTTTCAATTCACTTACCCTATGGGTTTTTTTGATGGGGCCACACAAGGGAACACATGTGCCTATGGATTTTTAATTGTCATAAACACTGACTAGACATACAGGATGTACTGGAATTGTGGTATTGGTACAAACACAAAAGCTGAAACAGTAGCTCTCTGGGGTCTCCTATGGTTCAACAGTTTCCTTGGGAACCCCACTCTACACATATATGGTGATTCGATGATCATAATTGATCGAGTCTCGGGGAGGGCATCCATGAACAATCCCAGACTACAAGGATGAATGGAAATAATCGAACTCCTATGGAAATATCAAGATAGCTATACAATCTAACACATTGATGCCTTAACAAGGAAGCACACAGACTATCAAAAAAAGGTTAATAGGGCAGAAATGACAAATGGTATCTAGAGATCACATGGGAGCAAACCAATTTTGAAATGGAGGACCTTCCAAACCCTCGTTAATCTCCTCTATGCATGTGCTTCACAGTCTCTTTTTGTAAATTTTTGTTATATAGGCTTATAAATTTCATAACAGAGTTTCATAATGTACAAATCCTTCCCATGCCATCACTTCGGGAGAACTAACACTGAAATAGATCCTTTAAAAGGTCGGACAATTGTGATTAATTTTTTTTGTGACAATATTGCATGACTACATAATTCTCTTTTTATGTAATTTTGAACTTGCTTGCTTGGCCACTGGGCAAAAACAGTGTCATCTACGAAGGATTTTCTTGAGCTTCCTCGTTAGATGGTGAAATTTTAAAAGTCTCTATCTGTCTGCTGACCAAGCCACATTGTATTGATAGAACTATTCCATCTTTGTTTCTGGTTTCAAATGCTATAGGTCTTTCAGATGCTACAAGTTTCTCCAGAAGATAAACAATCTATATCAATATAGATACAAGACAATAATATAGCAACAAGTGATAATTGTCTATACCACAGATATTTGCTGCTAAAAAATGCATTTTCTATTATTATCATTACAGGAACTATATCAAGCATATTATGTTATCTGTTTTGTGTTGAAGTATATGACTCTTCTCATGGTCACAATAAACTCTTAAAAAATCATGAATTCTGTATTTTGTTTTTGGCCCCCCCCGCCGGCCAAAAAAGCAACTAACGAATTATGCCTATGTATATCTTTTCGCAATACAATATATATTGCGAGCCTTTTTCCTACTGAAAAAAAACACTTACCACTTGTAGTATATATGAATTATTGATTATTCTAAATGCTGCACTGTTGATGCTGTTTAATATAAACAGTAAGCCAGCTAATTTAACATTTTGCACAAATTCTACTAGTTCTTTCAAAGCCCTACTTACCCGAGATGCCTCAATGCGGCCAAGCGTGGACTTTGTACGAGGCACCTATGCCTTAGAAATTAAATCAAGTACACATATTGTACTTCCACGGCAAATACAGATTCCGTACACTTGCATGTGTCATATAAACAAACCACAAAGGGAGGCGTTGTCCACGGAGCTACAATTTCGTCCAGATAACAAAGGTTTTTTAAAGGAATTTGTTGAGAAAATTTTGAAAAAAATATGATGAATTATTTTTATAGTTGAAAATGGATTCAATATTATTAAGAATTATAGGCATTTAAATCTTCAATTTTAACTTATATAATTTAGATTTCCAAAAATTTCTTCCAAATTTTATCAAAACCTTCTAACATTTCAATTATATTCAAACCAAATTATAACCTCCTTAAACTACTCTTTAAATTAAATATTGGAATTTGGAGAGACAAGTAGCTCATCAAGACCCACGTTTCAGGGGGCCAAAATCGACGCCGGCATTGAAGCTCCGCCTAAAAGCGGACAGCGCAGATGGGCAAGCGTTCTGGCGAATATAACTCTCTGAATGCTTTTGTTGCACGCTTTCTTTTCCTTTTTCCATATCAACCACATGCAGATATCTCAATTCAATTGCAAATAAGTCAGAGTAGTTGCATGTGCCTCTCCTGCAAATGGATTACTTATATTACACTGGATTTGTTTTTTTGCAGATACTTAAATAGAAAATCCATATACATAATTTATTTAAATTCGCCTCGCCCGCACTAAACCATTTTTAAAACCTTGTGGATATGGAAGGCGTCGGTGCATTTAACTTAATGTGAATAGTCAGAAGCTAACCCTAGCCTGTATAAATAGTACATGTTCGTAGTACGGGAAGAGATTGGAGGGTTTTTAAGTACATAGAGAAATTGCTTTAATGAAGAACTTGATGTTTGGGAGCTGCAATGATGTCATTTTTTGTGCTAAGACTGCCAGAAGTGGTAGCCGCATGTTACATTTTATAGAGGGAGCGACGCTTCTGGAACTATGGGTGAGTTACTTGTTTCATATATCTAGGTTACCCCATTACGAAGTTATTTTCTCCGAGAATACTGGCTTAGTGATTGGACTTTGCTCGTTCACGAGTTGCGGTGCATTTTGTTTTACACCATTTTGCTTTCCAATTTTTTTCAAAAATATTTTTATATTTATTATTTTAGATTCCGAAAATTTATGTTAGTATAATTATATTTATCTATATAGTTGTGAAGCATATATACAATGATATTTTCCAATCTAAACAAGATTATGGATTACAGAAGTCTAAATTCCTTAATAATTTTCCAATGTAATTGATATACACTTAATATCAACCACATTAATAATTAT
>APFE031575009.1:130675-162592 GCA_000404065.3 Pinus taeda | reverse complement strand
TGGCTTTATATTACTATTGTTAGGTTGGCTGGGTTATATTGTGACTCCTTAGACTCCTATATATAGAAAGGAGGTTTTTTCATTTGAATCATCCAAGAATTTTTCATTTATGTAATGTAAAAGAGGTTGCCTCCTCGAAGAGGTTGAATTATAAGGCGTTGATCTATATTTTCTATCTTTTTCTTGAGCTAGTTTCATAACAGGGGATCTCTCAGACCACTATAGAAGGAAATCACTTTTCTTGATTCCAGTAACTGTGTTAGTCATTCTTTTTGGATCCAGTGACTATTTCAGTCCTTCCTTTAGGTAAGAAACTATAGAGTAGATTTTTAAAATTGTCCATAGTTAGTTGCCAATATCTCAGACAAAATTAGATGACTGCTAGTTGTCTCAACTAAATTAATTTTCAGGTTTTTTGGCTTACAATAGGACGTATTCTTTTATTTGTGGAAAATAAATAATGAAATTATGTCCAAAACTATGGATTCTAGATAGACTAACAATGCGAACACCTATAGTTGATAATATTTTTAGAAGTTTCACAATGGTAATAGAGTTGATAATATTTGTAGAGGTTTTACAATTGTAATATAGTTTACCAAAATGATAAGGGACAATCAAAATAAATAGCATTCCCTCAATCTAATGCAGAATATAAATGAAAACAACTAAAATAGGTTGAATGTTAGGGAACATAAATGATAGTTCATATAAAAAAAATTAATATTTAAGGTGCAAAAGACTAAATTTTTTAATTTATTTTTGTATTTCTAAATTGTTAACTTATTTTTGTATTTATTAATGGATATAATAGATATTAGTTTCCTAATTCCTTTGTACCTTACTATTAATTCCATATCATAATGCAATAAAATAAGCAAGCCCTTAAACTCTCTTTTATATTCCTTAACAATAATTATATGATGTGGCTCTGCAGCCTCTTTATTGATTATCTGCATGAGAAATGCAAAAAATTCAAATCTTTTGTAGCTGATTGTTTTAACTTATGATTTTGTTAGTGTTTTTTCTAGCACCTGTAGCACAAGTGCTTAAGGAGATATGAAATCTTCCTATAGACAACCTTGAGTTTAAGCGGGAGACCAGTGCCTCATACATCTTAATGAGTGCTTGTCAGATTTATATTAAAGACTTATAGCACTTTAGTTTGTCACAAATAATGAAAATGGTTTTGATTCAGAACCATGCATAAAGGTAAAATATATGAAGTAGTTTATGCATAGGAGTACTCAGCAAATAATGTTCAACTCACAAGTGGCCAAGTCATATTAGGAATGTGCATGGTTTAATTGTTGAAACATAGGTAATGGGAGAAGACAGTAGAAGAGGATTCCATCATATAAAGCTTAAGGTCTAAGAATTATATATATCAAGACTCAAAGAGAAATGAGCGAGAGAGGGTGCTATGAAATGCTAAGATGCATGGAGAACTTTTTAAAGACTCTATTTCCACCATGAAATAGACATTATCCATCAATGTTTTGATTTAAATGAATCTTCATCTAAAGGGAAATACAACTAGCTGCTACTTGACATGAAATCTGTGAGTAATTCTAAACATATATGATAATAAAGAGACAGGAGAACATACTGCAAATATAATAGGCTGGGTTCACCTAAAACTTTGTATTAATCTCTTGAGAAAAACCAGCATACATCAAGTTAAATACATGTCTCTTAAGAGAAGTATTTTCCAAAAATATTGAAACTTTATTAAGTGATCCTTTCCTCCTTTTATAAGGAGAGGGAGAGCTTGAAAATCAATTACAAAAATAATTCAGGCCTCAGCATCTAGTTGTCTACTTCACTAGCTTTCTTGGTGTGTAGTCTCTATCACCTGAATTTATTACAACAAAAAGTTGATTTTATTTAAAATAAAACAAAATAACATACTAACAAAACCATTGAATAACAAAACATGTGCAAACTAAATGATGATTGTAAAGATATCTACATGCCATTTCCTTTGTTG
Organism: Pinus taeda; assembly: GCA_000404065.3. Lineage (NCBI taxonomy): Eukaryota > Viridiplantae > Streptophyta > Pinopsida > Pinales > Pinaceae > Pinus > Pinus taeda. Next base: position 160,602 of record APFE031575009.1, on the reverse strand, counting down.
GCCTCTAGTCCAATCATGTTTCTGCCACATTAAGCCTCATACACTCTTGGTCGGTTCCCTATCGCTTTCGGTCTCAAAAACTTTAATTATTCCCTTTAGAAAATCCGTGAGCGATCACCCATGATGACCATTTATGAGCACAGCTACAAAATCATCCATCACCTTTAATTCTTTAACAATCTATCAGAAGCAATCCTACCCCATGAAAAAATCATACAAGTGTATCAAAGCTCAGATGATTCATGGACTTTAAACTGAACAGACTCTAAAAAAATGCAAACGTCGATCTCTGATTGGCCCCCTTGCCATAGCCTTGTGGCATAGGTGGAAACTATGTGATAGAGGCCTAGGGACTCAAGGACTAAACCTTCAGGGGTTTAAAACATTTTAGCTGGGATGGGGCCAATACTTTGAAACATTGCATTATAAATGGCCTCGTTGCATAAGACATGGGACCATAATACATATGTTCTTAGGCCTTTTATAATATCAAAACTTTCTAATCAGTGATTTTATAATGATGCATTGGGTTGTACCCCCCAAAGACTTGTGATCTCCGATATATGATGTGGCTTGGTCTACGTGGAGAGGGAATAGGTGAGGACCCATGGTAGGTTTTAACATATAAAACTTTTGTTAAACCTTTTCCACTTTATAAAAATATTTATTAACCTTCCACCCAACCGTTGATAAAAAAGAATGAAACATGCATATTTATGTCGCTTGCCTCATGCCACCTATCCACATCACCTTTGGGCCCATGATATCAGATATTTTCCTGATGTGTCTTGATTACATGCTGCTTGTGATTGATGATCACCAATCTGCAAGATGACATCATCCTTTTCCATGTGTCACCTTGTGAGTGGTGACCCATATCACCCTATTTTTCCCCTTATGACCCTTGAAAAAGTTGAATTTGCATGCCACGTGTCCTTCGTACTATCACATCATGATGACATCAGATGCCATGTGGCCTTATTGTAACCAATGATACTCAAGCCATGTCTCCCACTAGAGGAGAGAGAAAAGGCCAACCCTCTTCAAGTTTTGCGTTTGATTTCATTTGTTAAATGTTTCAAGGCATTCCTGGGGTAGTTTATACTATCAACATTTTTTTCCATAATTTCTTAATAGAGGTCACTTGAAGATCACTGATTGTTGACTTGTCACCTTCCCAGACTCATTAGATCGTCGATATGTGCTTAGTGTCATTGATGTGCAATTATCAATGTGCGATTTGTGATATCGGAGCTATGCTATAGGAAGAGTTGAATGCCATGCTACTTGATCCTCTGATATGTGATTTGAGATGTGTCACGACCTCCGATTAGCCTCATCATTGTTAGGGACCTATGATCGTAAATGTACCATATGCCTCCACTTCTGATCGTAGATTACCGATTGGATACGTGGTCGATGGACACCAACTCAAACATAGAATTCTTCAAGTTTTCCATTTTTCTTCTGGTTTTGTGAGGAAAAACTTCAACTTCCTCTAACTTTTGATCTAGAAGTTTATTTTGGGACTTCCAAATAATGTTAGAGAGCTTGTTCACAGTAGTATCCTTTGGAGAGGACCCGATTTGGGATTTATGTGATTGTATGGATTGGAAGATGGTTGAAAACCTCTCTACTCCTTTGCACTATTTTTTACACCTTGAACGCTTCTTGCAGAAGGTGACAACATTGGCTCCAACTGGGGATAATGCCTTGCTAGAAAGGTGTTGAGAACCTACAGACTATTAGTCTTTTATATATTGGGCATGGAGTCATTTTATTCATGTATATATAAAAAAAAAATGTATAAAGAACTAAAAAGCATTTTCGATATTTTACAATGGCTCACCTGTGTGTACAATGGGTGAGAACTGAACCTCTTAATGTGGGAAATAAAGCTTGAGGAATTGCTAATTTACAGGCAGTTCAAGAATTTCACCCTCCAAGTTCTCCATCATAGAGGTATTGTTTCCTTTAGTCTCAACAACTTTGAAGGCTCCAAACCATAAGGGATCAAATTTACCATGTTTCCCTTTGTCTTCTCTTCTCACATCCCACCTCAGAATGAGACCTCATAGTTGGAGAGGCTTGTCTTTAGATTTCTTATTAAACAAGGATTTCATTCTTTGCTAGTAGTTGTCTAACCTGTGATTTACCTATTCTCTGGTCTCTTGGAGCTCCACTAATTGATTTATCCATCTAGTCAAGGAGTTGGGTTCTTCTTCCACATCTTATTGCATGTTAGAAATAAACATAGCAAGTTGTATAGGGAATACACCTGATTTTCCATAGAGAAACGTGAAAGGAAATTTACCCATGGATCTTTTTGGAGTGACCTTATTTTCCCATAGTTCAAATTTTAGTTGAGAATCCTAATTTCTCGGGCTTTCTCAAATTGTCTTCTTCAGGATCCTCACCACCATTTTGTTGGAAGATGCAACAAACCCATTTCCTTGAGGGTAGTAGGTATTAGAGTGGCCAAAAGTGATGTTAAATTTATGACAAAAGGTGCTAAATTTGTAAGACTTAAAATCCTCGGCATTATCAGTCACAATCTTCACAAGGCATACAAGCCTGGCCAAGGTATTCTCCTCCAAAAATTTCATTACCACAGTGTCAGTTGCATTCTTGGCGTGGATTGCTTCTACCCACTTGGTGACATAGTCTATGGCTATGAGGATCCACTTATGTTGGCCGCTGGAAGGGGGATGTATCTATCCAATGAAGTCTAGTCCCCATTTCCTGAAGGGTTCCTCTATACAAACATGGATCAAGGGGAGTGAAGCTAATTTTTGCTTTTCAATAAAACACTTAACACTATTCAAAGGACCTAACATAAGAGTGAAAATCTTTGAATAGGTCAGGAAAATATAACCCTACTTTCAATATATTGTGCGTAGTGGTTTTCTAGTTGTAGTTCCCTCCACAAATGCCACTATGGATCTCATCCGTCACTCTTTGAGTTTTTGTCTCAACAAAGCACAACAATAGAATTCCCACTGGCTCTTTCTAGTATATTTTCCCATAAGATATAACAAAATTCTATGCTTGATCTCTCAATGCTCTATACTTGGATTTTTCCATCTTTACTGGGCACCTCAAAAATACGAGATACTAGATGCCATTCTAATACGAGGCAAAGGTTTAATATTCTATATGAATCTTTTGGACTGAAGTCTTGATCATGGGTTGTGTCCCATCTTCACCTTCTTCTGTCAAAATGTTGATCCCAAAGGCCTATCCATTATACTCTAATAGGATTTTGGCCAACCCTTTTCCTTTAACGAGTTTAGTGTGCTTTACCTAAATGTCATACTCTTAGATTCTTTCAATCCACTTACCCTTCTAACCATCAATGTCCCCTTGCACCAAGATGTTCTTAACAACTATTGATGGGACATAAACCATGATGTTTGAGTGTAAAACATAAAATTTGAAAGCCTTCAGAGCTTTGACTAGAGAGTATGCTTATTTTTGCAATATATTATATTTCAGTTCAGCATCCCACAACACCTGGTTGACGAAAACTATAGGCTTCTCATGACCTTCCTTATTTTTTTGTAGTAACACGATGACTACAGTATGGGGGGAGGAAAAAGGAAATATGTAAAATGGCCTTGGATAGTCTCGTCTGACTAACATGGGAACCTCTGCAAAATATCTCTTGATCCTTGAGACGGATTCCTGGGAATCTAGGCTACACTTTACTTCATTCTCTTTCTTCAACATCTTCGTAATGACTTTCACTATTTCTGCATAGTTAGGCACAAATATTGTCAAGAAATTAATCCCACCAAGAAGAATTGGACATCCTTTTTATTTCTTGGTAGGGAAATATGACTGATGGCCTCCACCTACTTAGGATTGAACTTTACCCCTTCATGTGCTACGATGTGCCCCAACAACTTGCATTTTCTCAAAGTGAACTGAGATTTCTTAGGATTTAGTGATAGCCCATACTTCCTGCATTTGTCAAAGGTGAGTTTTAGATGTTCAATGTGCTCCTCATCTATTTCGGAGAAAATAGTGATATCATCCAGATAAACCACCACAAATTTGTCCTCCTCTCCCATGAATGTTATGTCCATTTCCCTCTGGAAAGTTTCTCCTACATTTATAAGGCCGAATGGCATCCTTGCATATATGAAAGTCCACCAAGTTATAGTGAATGTAGTCTTCTTCTGATCATCAAGATGCACTACTATTTGATTATACCCAGAAAAGCCATCCATCATAGACATCTGACCAGAGCCAACTACCTTCTATAAAATATGATCCATTTTAGGCAATGGGTAGGTGTCCTCCAAAGAATCTCTGTTGAGGCTCCTAAAATCTACGCACATTATTATTTCTCAATTCTTCTTCCTAATAGAGACTATATTTGAAACACATTCTAAGTACCTTAATGGTACAATGATCTTAGCTTGAAGTAACTTCTTCACTTCCTTCTCGATTGATGGGAGTAAGAGATAATTGATATGCCTGAGTTTTTTCTTACAAGGCTTCACACCATTCTAATTTACATCAAAAGTCCTTAAATCATAATAAGACCAATAAAAATCATAATTATAGGCTTTTAATAGATCTAAGTACCTTTGTTCATATTATTGAGGGATCCCTTTTGACAACTTGATCATCTAGGGTTTGCCCTCTGAGCCTATGTTGCAATCCTCAACCTACTCATCAAATTCCTGTTTACTAGGTTTACAAGCCATGTCATTGGATTTGAATATCTTCTCCAAAGGAACTAGACCCCATGGAATGGAATTTCCCTTCAGCTACAGAACTGTATGTCCTGTGATATTTTCCACCCATGCAGTTGGTTGTTCTTCTGTCACTTCTTCTTCTTTTTGGTGAATCACAAAATTTGAGAATTCCCCAATTAATTCAATGAAGTGTTTTATTTTCTCGTCATCCTCAATCACTTTCTAGTGTTTCACATTTTCAAGCACTAAGGGTCTGTACCTAACTTCAATTTCGTACCTGAGTAATGAATTTTGTGGTGGCTTGAAATTATTGGCAGCTAAGCTAAGGAATCGGCCATTTGATTTCCATCCCTAGGAAAGAATTGTACATTAAAAGTTGATAATAAGCTTTTGATTAAGTCCCAAACCTCATTTCTGTAAGCCCTTGGTTGGGGGTTCTTGGTTTGGCATTGGTCCTTGATTTTCTTCACTACCAGTTTTGAGTCTCCAAACACAGTCAGTCAGTTAATGCTTATATTCTTGGCTACATGCATGCCTAATAGAAATTCCTAATATTCTGCCACATTTTTGGTTTCTTCGAATTCTAATTTGAAAGAGAGGGTAATCAAGATACCCTCTGGAGATATCAACAAGACCCCAGCTCCATTTCCCTCTTTAAAATTGGCACCATCAAAATACAACTTCCATACCTTTCTACAATCATTGAGCTATTGGTCTCATTTCATTGCAAGTTGTAGCTGTGTTTCTTCTAGAATAAAGTCATCTTCTTCTAGGATGAAGCAAGAGATATCCCTTTGTGTCCCACACACAAGAGAATTATTTGGGCAATCAACTCTTGTGACTATTTTAATGAATCCGGATTCTTTGTACAATCTCCTTTCCTCTCCACCAAAGATATAATGATATAATAAGTAAAATTGAGCTTGATGGAACCTCCAATACTTAATCCCCAATATTTGGATGAAATCATACCAACCCCCACAGGGATATCAACAACTAAAATGTCCATCACCACACATTTCACTGGGATCTAGGCCAAATTCACCACCAAGTCCTTGATCATTCCCAAGTACTTGACTCTCTTATAGTCAAAATAATAAAGGCATTTATATGGTCTGGTTATCTCTAGACCCAGTTACTCCATCACTGATAGTGACATAAAATTATGAAAAGCTCCTGAGTCCAACATGTAATTATGGAGTTAGAGGTCATGTACTACCAAAGTAACATAAAAAAATGGAGTCGAGGGATCTTGTTCTTCATCATGAGGTACAAAGAATACCATTGGCCTTTCTTCTTGCATCTTTAAATTTTCAAGTCGTTGGATTAAAGTGGAAGGAAAAATAAAATGAGAGACTTTGTCTTTGTAGATGGGTCATTTCAAAAACTTAGACAACGGGTTTGGGATGTTGACTTTATTAAGCTCTTTCTGAAGGTTAAGGATGGTAGGGCCTTTCTCTGCACTGCTAATTCCTATAGGATCTTTTTAATGGATGGGTTTAGTATGGGGAGGTGATTTACCTTCTTAGACGACTTCAGGCTCATAGCAGTTCGAATATGAGGACTCTTTCTTTCTTGAAATAATTGGATCTACAGGTCCCTTCCCCTTATCAGTAGGCTTATGAGGCTCCTAAGAGGAAGTACCTTTGTTATGATCTTCTCCTCTCGATCTCTTTCTGGATGATGGCAGATCATATTTCTTATGCAACTAAGCCTACATGAAATCATCGAACGGATTTCAGTAGTCATCGATCTCATCATCATCTAGTGTTGCATGAATCTCCTCCTCCTCCTCTTCATATCTTTTGGGTTCTTGTCCTTCATTAGAGAAAGAGGAATACAAGTTCCCCTGAACATGACTTGTATCTGGTATCAGATCCTCAGGATCATCTTCTATATACAATAGATGATGAATGTGATCTTATTTCTCTTTCCTTTCCCTTTGCATTATCTGTAGGGGAGGCCTTGTGTATTAGGGATTAAAACCTCGATTAATAGTTCGGAATTTCTATCTTTAAAGGCCATTTTTCTCTAGCTCCATTTTTGTCTGTTTGCTTGATAAGTTCTTTATCAACTTATCTATCTCCTCTATCCTTTGTTCTTTGGATTCTCTCCCACTTGAGGAAGTAGCCTCCATTTTTCCCTTTTTATTCTCTTCGGGATTAGATCTGCCTCTTGACTTCTCGGTTAAGGTAAAATTTTCTTCTACCTTGAGAGAATTGGTTCTAATTGGTCTAAGGAATGAGACTTCCTCTCTTTGAGTGTGAAGCCAAATTCTGAATCAAAGGCCCTAGCAAATACTACTCAAGCAATGGCCTGAGGAGGTTTTATTTCAGTAGGCATATTGTTGTACATTTTATTAAATATTTTAATAAAATATGAGATATCCTCACCATATTTCTTCTTGATAGCATTAAACGTAGTGAGAATATATCTATGGTCTCTCTTCACCCCCCATTTCTCCATAAAGGGGTTGTCCATTTCTTCCCAAGTGTTAATGGTATCATTTGGCCAGGATTTAAACCATTTCCTAAATAAACCATCCAAAGATTAGATGAAAATCCTAAGCACTATGTCCTGGTGCTCGACATTCAAATTTTCTACAAAGGAACATAAAGTTTGTATGTGTCTCTATGTTGTTATATCACCTTCTTCATTATACCTGGGCATTAGCTTGACATAGTCCTATGGCATAACATTCAAATCTTGAGGCAGGTTTAAAGGAGCATATTTGTTCAACAAGAAACCTGGGACAACCATTTCAATCAGAGGCAGTGGTGCTTGAATTACTAGAGGAGCTTGATGTATAACCAATGGTAAGACAATTGACTCACAATGGAATGATAAATTGTTCACACTATAGGTAGTACTTCTTTGGAATTTGTCTTTTTGTCTCCTCAACTTCTTCTTTGACCTCTAGGGAGGTGGAACTAAGTAGCTGACCACTTTCTATAGGATATACCAAGACTCTGGGAGGAAATTCAGAACAACTAATTATGACCTTGTGAACTGGATGAGGATGTTTCGGGATATGAAGAGACATTAGCATAAATATTTGTAGTCTTTACTTTCCAAATCCTTCTGAATATTATTCTTTCTAGGCTAGATACAGATGGCATTTTTTTCTAAGAGGTATCTGAGCGGGTATGGGGCCTATTATAAGCTAGGATGATCAAACAAAAATATAGACATTGGAGTTTCCAAGGTGTTTATAGATGAATTTAGACATTGGAGTTGCCAAGGTGAGGGATCTTCAACCCACACTTACCTTTCCCACCTAACAAAGGGAATGGAAATATTTATTGTACCTAGGGGATTTTTTTTCTAAGCCATTCGCCGGAAATGATGACAAAAAGATGTCATCGCTTTTTCTAAAACTTGTAGCACAAGTGCTTCAAGAGATATGAAAGCTTCCTAGAGACAACCTCCAGTTGAAGTGGGAGATCAGTTCCTAGGACATCTTAAAGAGTACTTGACGTATTTATAATAAATACTTGCACCACTTTAGTTTGTCACAAATAATACAGATGGGTTTGATTCAGAACCATTCATAAAGGTAAAATTTATGAAGTACGTTGTACACAAGTGTACTCAACAAATAATCTTCAAATCACAGGTGGCCAAATGATATTAGGAATGTGCAACGATTTAATTGTTGAAACATGGGTAATGGGAGAAGACACTAGAAGAGGATTCCATGATATAAAGATTATGGTCTAAGAATTCTATACATCAAGACTCAGAGAGAAATGATTGAGAGAGAGTGTTGTGAAATTCTATGATGAATGGAGCGCTTTTTAAAGACTCGATTTCCACCATGAAACAAGTGTTATCCATCAATGTTTTGATTTAAATGAATCTGCATCTAAAGAAAAATACAACTAACTGTTACTTGACATGCAATCAGCGAAGAATTTTAAACATATATGATAATACAAAGAGAGGAGAACATACTAGAAATACAATAGCTTGGAATCACCTGAAACTTTGTATTAATCTCTTGAAAAAGACCAACATACATCAAGTTAAATACATGTCTTTATGAAACCAGTAACCGGTCTCTTAAGAGAAGTCTTTTCAAAAGATACTGAACCTTTATTAAGTGTTTCTTCCCTCCTTTTATAAGGAGAGGGAGAGCTTGAAAATCAGTTAAAAAAATATCTCAGTCTTGAGCATCAAGCTATCTTGACATGCAAGCTCTACTGCCTCAAATTATTACAACAAAAAGATGATTTTCTTTAAAATAAAATAGAATAACAGACTAACAAAGCAACTAAATAACAAAACATGTGAAAATTGAATGATGATTGTAAAAATATCTCCATGCCACTTCCTTTGTTGGCCTCTGGTACAGCCACATTTCTACCACATTATGCCTCATACACTCTTGGTCGGTTCTTTATTACTTTAAGTCTCCACAACTTTAATTCTTGACTTTACAGAAGTCAGGAGCGATCATCCATGATGACCATTTAGGGAACAATTGCCAACTCATTTGTCACCTCTCCTTTCTTTAACAATCTGTCAGAACTAATCATTCCCTGTGAAACAATCATACAAGTGGATCAGAGCTTAGACTATTTAGGGACTTTAAACTAAACAGTCTCAGCAAAACTGTGAATTTCAATCTCCAATTGGACCCCCCCCGCTGCCTTATCACCATGGCTTAGGTGGAAACTACGTGATAGAGGCCTGGGAATTCAAGGTCTAAGCCTTCAGGGGCTTAAAACCCTTTAGCTGAGATGAGGCCTGATTCATTGAAACATTGCATTATAAACAGTCCCACTCCATAAGACATGGGACCACAATACATATGCACTTGGGCCTTCTATAATATCAAAAGTTTCTAATCGAATATTTTATAATGATGCATTGGATTGGACCCCTAAAGACTTGCAATCTCTGATATATGATGTGGCCTGGTCCACATGGAGAGGGAATAGGGGAGGGTCCACACCAGGTTTTAACATATAAAACCTTTGTTAAAAATCTTTATTAACCTTCCACCCAACCATTGATCAAAAAGCATGAAACATGCATATTTATGTTGCTCACCTAGTGCCACCTATCCACATCACCTTTGGGCTCACAATATCGGATGTTTCCCCAATGTGCTCCTTTATAAAATGTAGAGTACATATTTCTTGTGATTTTCAACCTACGAGATGCCATCATCCTTTGCCAATTGTCACCTGGTGAGTGCTGACACGTGTCACCCTATTTTAGCCCCTCATGACCCTTGAAAAAGTTGAATCTGCATGCCACGTGTCCTCTATATTGCCACATCATGATGACATTAAATGCCATGTGGCTTTATTAGAACTAATGATATTTAGCCATGTGGCCCTCTAGAGGAGAGAGAAAAGGCTAGCCCTCTTCTGGTTTTGCAACTGATTTCCTTTGTTAAATGTTTTAATGCATTCCGCCAGCAATTTATACTATCAGTACGTTTTCCCACAATTTCTTAATAGAGGTTACTTGAACATCACCAATTACTGACTTCTGACTTTTCCAAACTCATTGGATCACCGATATGTGCTTAGTATCACTCATGTGTAATTGCCAGTGTGCGATTTGCGATATCAAAGCTCTACTCACGAAGCATTGAATGCCACACTGCCTGATCCTGCCATATGTTATTTTTGATGTGGACAGACCTACGATTAGCCTCATTGCTGCGAGGGACCCCTAATCTATGATGTACCATATGCCTTCACTTCCAATCGCCGATTACCGATTGGACATGTGGCAGATGGAGACGAACTCAAGCTTCGAATTTTTCACGTTTTCCCTTTGTCTTCTGGTTTTGAGAGGAAAAAATTCAACTTGCACTAACTTTTGAACTAGGAGGTCCATTTTGGGACTTCCACATGCCATTGGAGAATTTGTTCAGAGCACTATCCCTTGAAGAGGGTATAATTTGGGCTTTGTGTGCTTCTATGGCTTCAAAGATGGTTGCAATCCTCTCTGCTTCTTTGCACTCTTTCTCACACATAAACAATAGACTAAAAAATTAACTACTCCTATCATGATACCATTCAAGGTTTCCTAGTAGTTTAATGCAAAAAATATTTTCTTAAGAAAAAAGATTGAGTTGCTTTAATAAATTTATAAGGAGGATTTGAAAACAATGCATGAAATATTTTTCTTTGAAAAAAAACATAGAGCTTCTTTGATAGTTTTCTAAAGAGGGATGGCAAGATTTTGCAGGGATACCATAACCCTTAATGGGGCAACCAAGTTTTTCTAGAGCATATCTTGGGCTTATGGTTGAAAAAACAAAGGTTCGGTCTCATCTCCTGCTTTTGTACTAGGTTAGGTTCCGCAGTGATCACCCATAGTTTTAGAGCGACTGCAACCAGATAGCCTCATAATGATACTATAGACTGCACAATTTGGAACCAAATCAGAGATAGAGACAAAGAAACAAGGATCACACCTAGTTTTTGACCCACGAGCAAACTGCTACTATTACCATATATTTTTACTATAATGGAAGAGTTCCTATTTCTTTGAATGGAGAAAAGAGCTTCTTTACTATAGATTAGGGGAATATGATAAATGGAAAATGCTTACACCAAGACGTGTGAAGAATATAATTGGAATATAAGTTAAGATGATTAAAGAGCTTTATCTTTGAAATTCACCTATAATCTTTAACATAGTCATTTTGAGAAGTCATGATGAAATCATAGTGATAATAGAAGGATCAAGTATAATGATAAGAGAGAAGGAATGGAAATTATGGGTTACGACTATTGCAATGGTCAACATTATTGTCAACATTATTATATATGGCTACTATGATAAAAAGAAATATTGAGATATTGTTATGTAATACCAAGTGATGATTCGCTATAAACTTATTTTTGTTTATCGAAAGACTAACATAAACAAAATTAAAAATAAAAAATAAGATGTGGTTAGCAAGGTGAAATTATGGTTGTTACACAAGACAACCAAAGATTTAATGCACAAGTTTAAGTTCTTATACGAAGCTACAAGTATGTTTTGTAGGATGTTAATAAAATATAAATTGAATGCATGAAAAATGGTTGAGGGAGAAGGTGTATTATTTGTAAATTATAGTGAATGTTTCACTAGACAGTCATCACAATAGATCTGATAAATCTATACTTAAAAATATTAAATCTACACTATTAGTGTTTATTTCTCTTTAAATTTCTAGATATGTAGATTTTATTTTATTGAATATGAATGATGATTAAAATTACGCAAAATATAGATACAATGAAATAAAAACTCAGAAACCCTGATTTGACACAAGATATAACCTAGAAAACCCTTTCGGGGAAAACCTAGCTGGAAGGTGAGGTTGCCCCACTCTCTTTCATTGAATAGAAAATAGTTGCAAGTGAAAATAACTAAGGCAAACGGCTTGTGGGATACTACAATGCACAAATCCTTTCTATGCACTCTCTCACTATCACTCTTGACTATTTTTCTCATGTATGGAATAAGTGGACTTGAAAATAATGAAACCTCTTTTCCTCCTAGTGGCCTAGTTAAAACAAAATACGATAACTACTAGTGGCTAGGTTTAACTACCTTAGCTCTTAAATAGAATTACAATATGAACTATTCTATATTCTTCTTCATCATAATCATGTTTCTCTCCCCTTTTCCGTAATTTAGTGGGGGTTTACATGGCACCCTCTTAAATTATGGTGGTGAAAACATGAAGTTCAACTTCTAAATGGAATAACTTTTGCATAGCGACTATGATTGATGAAATTATTGCACCATTGGAAAGATATTTGTGTGTCGAATATGAAAAAAATATACAATTACCCCATGGAAAATTTTCTCCCCCAAAAAACATTTTTTGATACCTCAAAATTATCCTAATATGTTTTAGACCCTAATTTGCCAAACTGGATCTTGTTGATAAAACTAGTCTCATGAGTTGATTCCTGTTGTTTCTGTACTCTAAAATAATTGATATGGATGAAAAAAACATAATGATTCAATCCATATCAGTGTCTCCTTATAACCCGATAGCGTCAAATAAATGACGAATAACTCCATAATGTATGAGATAAAATTTCAAATGAAGAAATGGCACTTACAATCTTGAATGCATTTTCTAATGACTTTGGGATTTTTTTCATTTGGTAGAGAAAAGGAACCCTGATTTTAAAAGTTGTGTGGAATTTCCTTTTTGAGTAGATGGAAAATATGGAAAAGAATCAAAAGGATACATTTCATGTTACATTGTTATAAAGAACACAGAACAAAAATAAGAAGTGATTGAAGAAGAAATAATGGAATCAATGACATTGTACATTTAAATATAAGAAGTGATTGAAGAAGAAATAATGGAATCAATGATATTGTACATTTAATGGTGGTGACACTTCTCCATCCATGAAAACTCCTTTTAAGGTGAGATGCAAAATGTGAAAAATAAAGGGTCATATGGAAGAAGACTATTTCAACAAAGAAACTAGAAAAAGAGTGTGGTCAAGTTGATGGTAAGGATATATATCATCATGGTAATTTAGTTGACAAGGTTGATGAGTTATAAAATAAGTTAAAATATTTTTCTTAACTATTTTCTCTTTCCTTTAATGCTTCCTAAAATATGTTTGGTATATTTATTTAGGTTAATCTAGGCACATGTTCCGTTATAAAAAGGTGTTCATAGATATTAAGTGAATCACAAGAGATTCGATATTTTTCAATGATGATTGGTCTCATGAAGTGAGAGGAGTAGGAATTATTCCTATTCACAAACAAGTTGGAAGTACACAACTAATAAAGTATGTTTTATGTGTTCATAGCATTAAGAAAAATATAACTTTTGTTAATGTTATTGATGATACAAATAAATAAACTATGTTTGATAAAATTAGGTACATAATCACATACTGTAAAATGAGAAGGGTGAAATACAAAGGAATTAGAGATAGTGTATTGTATATATTTTTTCTAGGTAAAATTGATCATAGATCATTAATGCATTATGACAAAAAAGTTATGGTGTTATGGCATAGAATATTTTGTCATCTAAATCTATATAACCTAAAGAAATTTCAAAAGATGGTAAGAGGCATTCCCCAGTTTGATGTAATGAAAGGAATTTTATGTGATGCATGTTCCATTGGAAAGCATCATAAGGATCCTTTCCTTATGGATGATGGTCAACTTGCAAGGAAAATTCTTGATCTTATTCATTATGATTTTGGTGGACCTATGAGTGTTGGATATAGTGTTTTCATTGATGACAATCAATCTCATTTATGTCAAAGGGTAAGACAAAGAAAGTAGTAGTGTCATTGATGTAAGTCAATGTCATTGATTTAAGTCAATGGAAGTAGCATAATAGTCCAATACCTTGAAAATGTAACATCAAATGGTATCAAAGTGACTCAAAGCTTATTGAATTTTTGTTGAATTTATGATTCTAAAATTAATGAATCTACGGATTATATGATTGGATATTCCTCTTCGATACCTTTTCAATGGTATATGACACTTGGTCAAACTCTTCTCTACTGAGAAGATATGTAATTTTGAAGTTGTAAGTATAAATAAGGGGAAAACACCAAATTTATGAATAAAACCACCAAATTATTAAATGTCATGAATATTTGGATCAAATCCATCACTTTGTGCGAAATAAATGGTGGATGGTGCATTCATATGAAAACTAGTTAGCCAAATTATCATTCGAGCATATTTGGACATATCTAATCATTCAAAAATACATGAATGGTGGATGAAATGATAATGTGCGTGAAGGTTAAATAAGGTTTCATTCCCCACACCATATAATGTAGTAATGACATGTGACACGTGTTATTCCAAGCCCAAGTTTGGATGCTATTTCGACTTACCAGTGCAGGTTATAGTGACATGAAACCCTTGATGTGGATGTTGAGGTGGCAGACCAATATTGGCAGATGGTTGGATAAGTGACACATGGAAGCTCATGAATGGCTAAAGGATGGTGGCATAGGTATGCTAACATGGTATTCAATGATGGGATGACATCTTGACATGATGCCACGTAGCATGTTGAAGTGGATGTTTTGGTTGGGCAACAGGGGTGAATGTTGGTGACATGTCACACCACTCAAAGAGTGCCTCATGGCAGCGGTGACATGATGATAACATCATCCTGAGGGTGACTACTAACCCCTAGATATGGGTCATGTTGTCTCTTTTAGATAGTTCTAGGCTCAAAAACTATGCCAAAGCATCTAAATGAGGATTTTGTTTGAAATGGATGATTAATGACTCAAACCGTTTACATGTACATAATAGGAAAACTTAAAATATTTATCAAAGTGTTGATTCTAATATTAAAAACATAAAATCATTTAAATGATTGTCATATATGAACGAAGAAAATATTTTATAACTAAAAATTCATCCTAAATATTTCAATTATCCAATATTACAGAGGCGTATATAGTTATTTCTATAGACGATATATATATATACAAGAGATTATAGAAGGCAACAATTAATTGATGTAGGGGTAATGATTTAAATAATCTGTTAAATTAGTTATTCACAGTATAAAAAATAACTTTGCAGTGGGTTGCGAGGGAGGTTAACACTTAACATAACCTTACACAGTACTTCTATGTTGCCTCAAATATATGAAGAATAATAGAAATGATTACACAAGAAAACTCTCATGAACACAAATGTTGCTAAAAACTAAAGCTATAAGCATTTTATTATCTTCAAAATTCCCATAATTGAAATAACATCTCATAGTTCTTTCAAAGTATCAACCATTCTTACTTCAAATTTCAAAGTATATATAGAACTTTTCTCAAAATCTCTAACCTGTTATACCTTTTTCATGAGAAAACAAATACTTGTCAAAAAGAATTTTGATATTTACAACAACATTACTTAAAAAATAATTCCTTGACTAATTAAGTGGAAACTAGACACTATTCTATGGTCGAGGCTTCAACTTATTTACTTCTGCTAATTTTGTTCTCTATTGTTCTGTACTTGGCCAAATTTCTTCCTCAAAATTTGTTTGTTGTTTAACTGAAAAGTTCAACGAGATTATCCCCTTTATCATCATCTGGGCAGGAAAATTTTACTACTTTTATGTATTCCTCATCTACCTTAGTATACTTTTAAAAAGTGGTTTTGTCGACAAAAAAATATGATGGATTTCCTGTGAAATAAATAAATCATATTCTAAACCTTGGAGAAAAAATTTACCACTTATATTTGCTTTCACTTTGGTAAATTTCGAGTTTTTTTCTACTATATCATGCAACTTTTGTTGATAATCTTCTTGCTGGATTAATTAGCTATGAAAATACCTTAATAATCGTAGTCCCTTCCATTGAAGAAAAAATATTTTTTATGGAATTTGTTAATCTGAACCTTTATATTTTGACATTTGCTCTCTAGTTGTAGCATCCAATTCCTTTTAGTCAATATTTTTCCTACTTCAAGCATGAAATCTATCTTATCATCAATCCCCATGTCTTCGAGCTCCTCCTTGGTTTTTGAATGTAAGACCTTGATCATTCTAGTTGCTTCTCGAGGTTTATGATGTCATTCGTCTTTGATCTCTGCAATGACTACTTTTGGTTTGTCCACCAGTTATTCCCATTCAAAAATGATTTCTATAGATGTCCAAAAATATGAAATAGAAAAATTAATGTCTTGTTGTGGCCACCAACAACCCCACTTCTTATTTAGGGTTATTACTAATACTAAATAAGTAGGGACCCTTAGTCAAAAAATTTAAAAAATGAATTAGTGCTTGTATTTCCTTTTTAATAAAACTTACCATCATAAATTTAGGAAAATACCTTTGAAGAATCTAAAAAGCTTAAGTTTCATGATGAGGAAAGCTAAAATCACTCCTTAAGAAATATTGCATCGTGAAAAGGATAACACGATGCCTTCTTACAAGCCAAACTCTAAGATTGCGAGATTGTGATGCGAGATTACATATTAAAAATCATATATATATCACATTGCATGCCTTAAAACGCACTTACACTGAAAAACCACAAAAAACACTGATATGTGATGACGCATATCGCAAAATCGCACCTCGCAAGAAATACATTAACACAAAATGGTCATATGCTACGATTATGCGATATTGCGATTATGCGATATTGCGATGTCCCGATATCGCGATAGAGTGATAGAGCGATCTTACTATAGAACATCACAATGATATTGCGATATTGCGATCTTACAATAATGCGATGCCGCGATCCACGATATTGCAAAGCAAATCGTAAAATCGCTCTATCGCAAAATCTTTCGGCTCACTGTTCGAGAACACTTTTTTCCATAAAACGAGCCCTGGTTAGCGCTTTAATGCTAATTAATGAGGTAGTTTCTAGTTGTTAATGAAATATGATTTCATTTTTATCGAATAGCTAGTTCACGTAAGGTGATATACTTTTGCTTGTCTTCAGCGTTTAAAGCTTTTGCATCACTCTTCCTTATAATTACTCTCACCTCACTTGTAAACTACAGGAACGAAGACCAAATAATTATACAAAGCAGTATACAGGAAACTATGAGGAAGAAAGGCAAGGCTCCAATGTCTGAAGATAAAGAAACGACACCCTTGTACACAGAGACCACCTGTAACAGATATGCAGGTATTACCACTTGGTAAAGCATGTATAATCTACTTGAGGAAGAGAATCCCAAGGTAATGGAGTTTACCGCTACTGCAGGTTCACACAGTTCTTCTGAGGCATCAGTTGTAGATTTAGCCTATTCATTCTTGAATCGGATAGCAGCGAGGCCCAAAATTCTCCCCTACAGAGATATGGTTAAATGGGTACTAGAAAGCGCTGACATTAAAAACAGACAGTTTAAGACTCAGGGTTAGGAACTTACGAAATCATTATCTTCACAAAATGTGACCTCTACATCCACTAAAAAAAACCATGCAAGAGGTGAAAATCGCACCAAGGAAGCCTGGATCAAGAAACAAAGGCATTTTCTGATGCGTGATTAGTGTAATCGCGCATTGTTGGGTAAAACTTCTTGAAATGGAAAGCTTCTAATTGATCAGCTACCTGTAAGCTCCAGAAATTCAGTAAGAGTACGTTAAAGAAAAACACTGAAGGTAAAAGGTAAAACTTGAATCCGAAAATCAGTGGTAAAGGTCAAAATTATCCTCAAAGTATTTAGTGAAACCACACAGCCAATATATGACACTCATATGCATCATCAATTCTACCGAAAAGATGGCACGAGCTGTTGTTGATTCCGTTTTTGCAGCATAGTTAAAAGTTGAAGCTGGCCAACCGACTCTTCTCAAGAAAATGCTGAATGCTTGCAATGTTAAGGAGCAAATACATAAATAGTTAGATGTTAGTTTTAGATTTAATTTTAGAAGCAACTTTGCTTTATTTTTGCCTAGAAAAAGGACGGTCATTTAAACCGTATCCTATATTTTTGTAATAAGTTATTTTTAGATGTAGTTATTAGTATTTAAACGCTTCTCATGCATTTAGAGAAAGGTCCAGAAATTTATCAAAAACTTGTCCTCAGAACATGCACTTTTGCACCCTTCGAGGAGGTTTTGATGAATGAATGGAACGGGATTTATTGATTTTTGCATTTAATATCTGCTACTGATGTTGTACTTCTGTACTCTTAGTGGATGTTGGATTAAGAAGAGATAAATCATTATCGCTTGAAGCTCATGAGTAGAACTAGTTATAAATGGTACTTATATCTCTTAACTGTTTCTATCCTTTGTAAAGTGATATTCAAGTTCATTTGTTTATATATTAATGTGTGAATGCCTGAGTTATCATTTGGCACTTTTGTACGGTCATAGCTATTTATTTATGCTTAATGTATGAGTAGCTTACTGTGTGATATGTTTTTCACAACTGTTTCGTCTAAATTTTTATACGAAGTGGTTCATCTAGATTGAATTATTTTCTTATAACAGTTGAATGATCTTTATTACCGATTGTTATTTGAAATCATTTTAGATCGCATAGCAGAAAGATTACATCCCAGGTTAGTATAGACTTAGATATTTCTGTTTATTGGAATAGAAATGCATATCATTAGATTAAAATTAGAATTATAGCATCTTAATTAGGAACCATTAGATCAGAAATATCAAATTCTACACACACACACACTTATAAATTGGGAAACTGGTCCCATATCCCCAGTCGAACCCACCACATCAAACGGAAAAGGAGCTACCAACCAAGGTCCGGAACGGGTGGGTATCCCCCTTGTTGTAGACCCAATTTTCGGGGCTTCAATATGTCTATCCAAATTTGTGGTTTGGCCTCTAATAGATTCTCTACACTGGCTGAGTCATTTATATATTTTTAAAGATTTTCTGTAAGAGTGAAATTATTTTGTACTTCTGAAATGTATGGATTGTCTTCTTTGATCTTGTTTTCTTCTGCCCTTTGCAATGACGCATTTAATTTCTCAATTTCCACATTTCTTAAACACAGATCATCCATTGCTTTAGATATTTGTTTTATTGAATCTTGGTAACATAATCCTATCTCCACTGTTGAATTCTCTGCACTAACATTTTTCTCCCTTTTTTTTAACATCTTTTCCATCTGTTGGTGTCGAAGTATGAATCATGCAATTCACCCAAACCACATTTAATTGTCAACCCAGGGCTCTACGAGTTATTTCAAGGCTATCATACACTGTATGTGCAACTCATAGTTTCCCTACCCAACAGTGAACATTAACTATAAATTCATCAATGTGTAACCCCAAGCAATAATATAACAACTAATAAGTGTAACAACGGGTAATAACTGTAACAAAAAATATGAGTAACAATAGGTAATAATTGTAACAGAAAATATGAGTAACGAAAATAAGGAATCACAACAATGCACTAATAAACATTCACAACAATAATAATCTTATAGAAATAAACCTAATGCACATCTAATCTAGTAGCACTTGGTCAGGAGAGTGGGCGCAACTCCCTGATCAGGGATGTGGTGAGATCAAGGAATCATGATATGCTCAAAAGATAAATTTATCATTAATAAAAGAATTAGTACAAATGTGTTGTTACAGACTCAAAGTTGGAGTATTCTCTTGCAAACTTTACGCCTCTTAACAGTGTTGGCTTTCACAACATGCAACTCTACTTTATACAAAATTTCAATGATACAGCTCCTAGAATTACGACATTGTCTGCCCTTAATTACATGGTGGTTTCCAAAATGAAACAGAATGTTAAAATATAGAGTGTGTCAATCGAATATTTTATTAATTTTTGCATCCAGCATTCAAGAATTGTGTAGCTAGTTTTATTGCATTGTTCATTGACTCACGGTCTTGGTCATTCTCCCTCTAAATCTGTAGAAATAGCTGAATTAGCAAGTCACCTCAGTAATAATCCCCTACGACTATGCTTCATTAAACAATAATCCATGGATACATGATGAGAGGTATACATCTGCACTTTAAGATATCGATTAGCTACTATTGGTGTGAAATGGATTAAAGAACAGGGTAAAAAGAGTGAGTAAAAGTATGAAAATCTAGCCACCTATTAGCACTCAATATTTTTTTGAGGTTGCAAAGTAAAACTGCCAAGGTAACCACAAACCAACTTTGGAAGTTCGAATCTAGCCCTTCCAGCTTCAAAGAGGGCTCTCTCTATAAGATTTAGATTTGTTTAATTAAATATTAGGCTAGTTATGAAGTTTGGGGTTTGATTTGTATTTGAATGGTTGGTTAATAACTTAGATTTCCATTGGGATATGGAATCTATTAGATAAAATACATATTAACTATATTATCTACATATAGATCTCATAAGGCAATGTAGCCAAACCGAATGGATTCTTTAAATTATGTGCAATAGAGAAGAAGAAAAAATTTAAGGTTCACTTTAAAAAATAGAGCAATGTTACCTCAATTCTATATCAATGATCACAAGAAAACATAGAAATTATTCATAGCCAGGTGCAGAGTGTCATTTTAAACAAATTTTTCCCTTTACTTATCTTTTGAATAATTTAGATTTGGAAAACAAATATGTGCTAGAAACAGAGAGGTATAAACACATAAAACAGATGTACTTCACCAACGACTTGACACATGAATCTTGTGAAAGAGATTTTGTATTACTTTGGAAAATCTACTGATGCTTTAGAAAAATATATACAATAGTGTTTCTTCGCACAAAAACCAACTTGTACTACTTCAACAATTGAAGTATTTATAACTAAATTACAAAAATATCATGTCAAGATGACAAGGATCCATCTACAAAATGATGGGACTAAATTAAGATAACTTGTTACAATGAAATGAGGAAAATCAAACTATCTAAAGCGGTGGCACCGCAATGAAGGAACAATTAGATGTTTGGTGTTGAAAAACTGGATGCGCTATGATGCTGAGTTGTGCTCTTAAATTTACCATTTACTCTAGTAATTCACAGAGTTTATTCCAGCATTGTTTGCTTGGGATAATCATCTTCATCATTTTTATGTACAGTTCATCAACTTCGGTATACCTGGAAAATGTCGGTTGGGTGATGAAAAAATTCGGAATTGCATACTGGATGTCGAGATCAAATGATAGTGCTTCCAAAAAGGCTCTTCTTGTCATGTTGAGTCTTCATCTATAACTTTCGAGCTGTCTCTTGCCTTATTCATAATCTGTGCACTATAATCTGGCCATGTACTGAGTTCATCATTTAAAACTAACAAGTTTGGATGTCCCTTCTTGTAGAGGCTCCAGCATGGAAAAGAATCTTTGTATGCCTGTGTTCATGTTTTTCCCTTAAATTCTCCTCCAGTTGTCTCATCCGGTTCCTTTTCGTCAGCACCTTCATGACTTCCAAAATTGTTTTAGTTATGTCTTCAATCTCTAATTCTTCAAGATCTTGACTGTTCTTGGAATTTAGAAATTTTATCATCTCAGTAGCTTCATTTGTTTTGTCTCCTAAATCCTCTCTAACCTTCTCAATGGCTTTAGTTGACCTTTCAAAAACTTCCTTCTATTCAAAAATCATTTGGATGGAAGGCCAAATTTCTCCCATGTCTTCATTAATTGTTTTCTAGATGTTTTCCTTCACTTGTGGTAATGCTTTGCCCATGGCACAATATTCTTCCATTTTTTGTAATATTTGGGACAAGGTGTGAATTTTTTGTGTTTCTGTCAAGTAAGCATTTTCATATCTTGTACTCTACTCCTAGAAAAATTTTATCTCTTGCTTCAGTTTCTTTAGCTCTTCTCCCTGTATTGTCATATTTTGCATAGATTGAGCCAATTTAACTGAGTCATCCACCAGTGAGGTGGGAAGAATTGTTGTGGAAGAAGTTCTAGCTGTAGTAGTTGTTGTAGTGACTCCTATCTAAAGAAGAGATGCAATAGGAGCTTCATCAAGAGGAACCACAACAAGTTGTGAATTCTAATTCTTTTCCTTTATTAACTTATCCATTTTTAATTCCATTTCTTTAATCAGGGTAACTTGCTCCACTAGCAACTTAACATTTCTTCCTTGTGTAACTTTGTCTCTCCAAGTTCTTTAGCGTGGGGGTCTTCATTTCCTGGAAGCTTCAATTTCTTCTTCAATGTTGTAATATCAACATTCTTCTTTCCAATTATTTCTTCTGTAGCTTTTTCATTCTCTATATCAAGGCCTACTTTGACCATCATTTCTTCCAATTATTTGATTCTGGTATCTTTGGCCAATGAGGAGGTTTTCTTAAATTTGAGTTGAGACTGCACATTATTTAGAGTGAGTATAATTTTGAGGCAGTGATAGTAGTCTGTGTGAAAGTCAAATATACCATCTCACCTGCCTATCTATGCATATCTATTTGATCCAAAGGATGGACATCCTTTAATTCAAATTCAAAAGTGGTATGAAGGAACAATTAGATGTTTGGTGTTGAAAAACTGGATGCGCTATGATGCTGAGTTGTGCTCTTAAATTTACCATTTACTCTAGTAATTCACAGAGTTTATTCCAGTATTGTTTGCTAGGCATAATCATCTTCATCATTTTTATGTACAGTTCATTAACTTCGGTATACCTGGAAAATGCCAATTGGGTGATGATAAAATTCGGAATTGCATACTGGATGTCGAGATCAAATGATAGTGCTTCCGAAAATGCTCTTCTTGTCATTTTGAGTCTTCATCTATAACTTTCGAGCTGTCTCTTGCCTTATTCATAATCTGTGCACTATAATCTGGCCATGTACTGAGTTCATCATTTAAAACTAACAGGTTTGGATGTCCCTTCTTGTAGAGGCTCCAACATGGAAAAGAATCTTTTTATGCCTGTGTTCATGTTTTTCCCTTAAATTATCCTCCAGCTGTCTCATCCAGTTCCTTTTCGTCAGCACCTTCATGACTTCCAAAATTGTTTTAGTTCTGTCTTCAATCTCTAATTCTTCTAGATCTTGACTGTTCTTGGAATTTAGAAATTTTATCATCTCAGTAGCTTCATTTGGTTTGTCTCCTAAATCCTCTCTAACCTTCTCAATGGATTTATTTGACCTTTCAAAAAGTTCCTTCTATTCAAAAATCATTTGGATGGAAGGCCAAATTTCTCCCATGTCTTCTTTAATTGTTTTCTAAATGTTTTCCTTCACTTGTGGTAATGCTTTGCCCATGGCACAATCTTCTTCCATTTTTTGTAATATTTGGGACAAGGTGTGAATTTTTTGTGTTTCTGTCAAGTAAGCATTTTCATATCTTGGATTCTACTCCTAGAAAATTTTTATCTCCTGCTTCTGTTTCTTTAGCTCTTCTCCCTGTATTGTCATATTTTGCATAGATTGAGCCAATTTAACTGATTCATCCACCAGTGAGGTGGGAAGAATTGTTGGGGAAGAAGTTCTAGCTGTAGTAGTTGTTTTAGTGACTCCTATCTAAATAAGAGATGCAATAGGAGCTTCATCAAGAGGAACCACAACAAGTTGTGAATTCTAATCCTTTTCCTTTATTAACTTATCCATTTTTGCTTCTATTTCTTTAATTAGGGTAGCTTGCTCCACTAGCAACTTAACATTTCTTCCTTGTGTAACTTTTTCTCTCCAAGTTCTTTAGCCTGGGGGTCTTCATTTCCTGGAAGCTTCAATTGCTTCTTCAATGTTGTAATATCAGCATTCTTCTTTCCAATTATTTCTTCTGTAGCTTTTTCATTCTCTATAACAAGGCCTACTTTGACTATCATTTCTTCCAAGTATTTGATTTTGGAATCTTTGGCCAATGAGGAGGTTTTCTCAAATTTGAGTTGAGACTACACATTATTTAGAGTGAGTTGTATTTTTGAGACAGTGATAACAATCTGTGTGAAAGTCAAATATACCATCTCACTTGCCTATCTATGCATATCTATTTGATCCAAAGGATGGACACCCTTTAATTCAAATTCAAAAGTGGTATGTTCAAAATATTCCATTGACTTTGGTTAAGGGACCTAGGCTTGTAAGAATGCCATATCTATTCTTCCCTTCTCTATATCATATGTTGAAATGAGTCTATGTTGAATGGAAGTGGATGGTTTTCTAAACTGAGTTGATATGTTTTCATGAATGGCCTCATTCCTTTGTTCCATGTGTCTCTGAAAAATGTCCAACTATCTCTGCTGTGTAGAAGTTTCATGTTTTTGAGGGGCATTAGATAGAATATCCTTTGTAATTAAAGAAGATGATGGAGATTCAGTAGTTCCATTGTCTAGCTTGAAAGTCTTCAATATTGAGAGTGCAATAGTGCCTTGTGTATCCTCCAGTGATGGAAATTCTATTTTAGAACTAGAGTGAGCTTTAAGCTTCTTAGTATATATTTTAATTTCCTTAGCTGATACTTGGGTGACTGGGGAAACATCCTCTCATTCTCTCTTTTCTGATTTCTCCTTGGGTAGTGGAGTCTCAAAATATTTCCATGAAAGTATGTACTCCTTAGCCTCCTACAACATGTTTTCCACCCAAGTGTGCTGGTTCATATACTTTTCAATTTTAGGTCTTTGTGTGTGCACATATGGTGTGGTTTTCTACTCTACTCTCAACTTGGAAATTACCCCAAAAGGGTCATAAGACCAAGTGAAACTAATAGGGAAGTTCATTTGTTTCAGGAAGAGGTCTGCCTCCTCTCTTGCCGCTCTAGTGTTGCAGATGAATGGTCTAACTTCTATCTTAATCCTACATTAGGATTTTTTCTTGGCTGCCAAAAAGTGAATATTGTCAAAATGAATTATCTGCGTGATATATTCCAGGGAAAATATCCTCATGGGTAAGTATTTGGGAATTTTGTATGGTGGAAGCTCTGAACCATATACTCTAATATTTGTAAATGATTGGTAAATGTATGAATCCCCTATTTTAACCTGTTCAATGAGTTGTAGAACCTTCTGTATTTCTTCACTAATCCTTGAAACCTGCTGGCCACTCAACACACAAGTGGTTGGATATACAAATTGATCTATAAACTTTGAAAAGATGTACTCCTGAGATTATTGTTTGACTAAAGAAGTCCAAAAAACAACTGGTTGTGGCTCTCCTTGTTGATCCAATTTTTTCACTGAGAATGGAAATTTATCTTCTTGAAAAAATATAAACATTTACTTAAGAATGGATGAATACTTGAACATTCCTTCAGTTAAAAATTGAAGGAATTGTTCATGAATTATATTTTATTGTTCAATAGTGATTGGTGGTCCTTCTTCTCAAGAAAGAGTGGACAGAAAGCCTAGAATAGGCTTGTCTACCCACTCATCTAAGTAGTAACTGAGAATGGAAGACAAAACGGAAATAATTTGTCTTGTTCTTTGAGGGTGAATAGAAGAGGGACATGGGGGATTTTCTTAGGGAGTTTGGAATCTTCGGGGGGGGGGGGGCAGAATTTCAAAGATGGTTTCTTTTAGGGAAAATTTAACTTTTGTTATATTTCTCTGAGAGCTTCAATGGAGAAAGGGGAACTTGCAGCATTTGATTGATGCTGTTAGTTGTCATGGTGAAGAGAATTTCACCATTTGGGGAAATTATGGCCCTATTTCTTGCAAGGTAAGAGGCTTGGCATCTCATAAAAAAACTCAGGAAAATCATAGGATTGAGGAACAACAAACAGAGGAAGTTTGGATTGCCAGAGATGTATCTCATCGGATGGGTCAAGGAAGTTATCTCAAAACCAACAGTGTAGTTCGAAAAAGTCAAATTCGAACTAAGTTTCCATGATTTTATAATCTCAGTCTTCGAGTGGGATATGGTTTAAATCAATAGGGGGATTTTGGATCAGATTGATGACAGGGGAACTTTTAGGCGCCATGGTGATTTGCAAGATCATAATAAAATGATGCAATAATAAGAAATCATTGTGCATTTAGTAATTTTGGAAATTCAGAGTGGTAGACTACTGGTGATTAATGAATGATGGGCATTAGGAATGCTACGTAAACAATTATAGTACAAAGAGGATGGAATTCTTTTGAACTAGCAATTAAAAGAAAGTGTGATCGGAGTGTGAAATCCTTTATTTATTAGTAGTGAAATTGGCCTTAATCGATAGATAAATGGTCTCTTTAGGCATTAAACTTCCTGCAATGGCACGGGTAAATGGTTAGGATATTAATGGAGGCAAAAATTGTATTAGACATGGCAGTTGGGGATTGGGGAAATATTGGAGCAGGACCGTTGGTGGGAATGACAAGACTTGGGTGAGTTGGTACGATGGGAGTGGCGGCTGTGATAGGATGTGGAGGCTACCATTTCTGAGGATGCATGATAGGCAAGATGGAAAAACCACTTTCGGAGTGGGGTGCAGTGCTATCAATTTTTTTTGGCTTGGGGGGCGTGGGGTCCAAACTGACCTAATAGAGCCATGTCGAGAACTGGTAAACCACTTTTCGGACCTCACCCATCGTTAAACCTTGTTGCTTTGGTGGGGTCTGAAAAATGTCGTGGCACATCAGATGTTGTGATTGAGTGATCAATTGGTGGTGAAGTGAAGGGAAAATTAACACATGAGGGCACGCCAAATGTTTCGGCACATAATACATAACCCAAAGTGAAAACTTTGGATAAATGAGTGCTTGAGACATATTACATAAAAATCCTCATTTTCCTATTCTGATGCTAAAAAAGTGAATGTTTATGCATTTGGGCATCCAAACCCTTTCAATTCTTATTCTCAAAGACAAAGGCTATTTATTTCAAACACTAGACTAATCTAATCAACTAAATTAATCCAGATTAAATAGTTGGATTAACAGTATTCACCTATTTCTACCTATCTAATCTTAACCATGATTAAATTGTTTGGTTAAGTTATTCACTCTAACCTAACGAACGTAAATTGAAAACAACTTGATCATGATTGAACTATATGTCTCAACCAGAAAGGAATTGTGGAATTTTAAACAAGTTGCACACAATTTCATCTATTTATTCTTTTACAAAGCCAAAAGGCTAGTAGTGACACTTAAACTAGGATCAATTCTAGGTTTAATTTTTTTTATGGGGTTCATTTATCATTTCTTTTCTTTCTTCATTTCTTTTGTATTTATACCCTCTCTTCATTCTTTATTTTCACTTTTCTATCTCTTTTGTTTGGACATCATTTGCAGAAAGCTATATTATTTACAATATGAAATACTGAAAAACAAAGACTCAATGAGCATTGATCCTACAAATTATAGGACCCTGACACCACCAACATCTCCCCCCCAACTCACCTTACTGCATGTATTCATGTAGTTCGTCGACTTCGCAAGTCTAGGTTCGAGTTGTGATGGTCAGCGTGAAGTTGTGCAAGATCATCATCCTCCATTTCATCTTTAAAAAAAAGAGCCTCGTTGATGGTAAGGATGGCTCTAATTTCTTCATGTTTAGATTTAGGCTCTTTGGAAGGTAGAGACTTTTCAATCAAGGTAAATCTAGGTTTATTTGATGAACTTGGTTCTACAGGGGGGTAAAGGATAAGGCTCTTTGTAACTTCCCCTTTGGATATGACCATGTTTCCAGACTGACACCCAATGTAGGAATCTGCAGTTGTGAGCCAAGGTCTTCGTAAAATCAAAGGGTGCCCACCAGCTCGGGATTGAGTATGTAAAGCCAAAAGGTCAATGGGGTATTGCCATGAGTCTACTGAAATAGTGATGTATTCCACCTTCCCTACCAATCTAATAGTAGATCGATCTACCAATTCTAGGACGGTGGGAGTTGGTTTAAGGTTTTGTAGACCCAAGGTAATTACAGTAGCATAAGTTATAACATTAATCGTTTCCCCCAAATCTACCAGTACATTCAATATATACACCCGACTAATCTGCATTGTCAGAATTGGATTCCCAAGATCCCCATATTTGAGTGGTGTAGATTTCCCCGACATTATATCTGATAATTTTCTCATGACATGAATAGTAAGCGAGTCCTTTGGTTTTCTACCGAGTTTCTTATAACAATATTCTTTAATTGTCTTAGCATAAATTAGAACGTCCTTCATAGCTTGAAGTAAGGGAATTTTAATGAATAAGTTCTGTAGCTCTCCCAAAAGGTCGAATCGAGGATGAGGGCTTGGTTTTCTCAAACATATTCTTTTAGGAAAGGGTGGACCAGTTTGACATCCTCTAGCAACAATAGTTTGTGAAGGGGTTTGTTTCTTTACAGGAATCTATGATGGCTCTTCCCCTATGGTTCTCTGTTATGGTTCTAAGACTTCGTCATCAATATGCTCAACAATTATAGGTGAAGTCTGAGTATTGACGACTTGACCAGATCAAATATTTAATTCATTGCATTCCATAGTGGTAATAATATATGCAGGGAGGTTGATTGTCTCAACCTATTGAGCCCCTCTATTATTTGGATTCAGATTGGGTTTGACAAGAAATTGAGGATGAAGAGGAGGATTATTGGTGGGTGTATTAGCAATAAGTTGTAGCTAATGTTACAGCATAGGATGGGAGAATTATCCTAAAGCAGGAAGAGGAGGTCCATGTTAGTTCTGGGACCATGAAGAATACGGACCAAGTTGAGGATACCAAGGTTGCCATGGCATTGGATACTGGTAAGACCGTGGCCAAGAGGGTGAAAAAGGTACAAAATACTAATAAAATTCATATTATTGAAATACTAAAATGGGTCTTGAGGCATACCTTGATTCATACTCGGCGATCGTGGTTTCCATGGTTTCCTTGAAGCCATAAAATATATTTGTTCTGCTTCTTCATTTGTCCCCTGAAAGACTGCCTTCAATCCAAGAAGAGATAAGCAAGTGCTCGTGGAATGAATCTATTCACATATAGCACAAGCCTCCACATAATTTAATGGGCATTCCTTCAACAGATGCATCTTTCTGCATTGAGGGAAAAAAATAGACATGGCCTTTTCTGCTTCTATCTAGTTTTTCTTTGCCTACAAAATGTTGGGTTGTGTTATATTCTTTCCACGACTAACCTATGTAGTGAACCGGGGGGTTAGAGGGGGGGAAAAGTCCCCCCTTCGTTGCGCCGACTGCGCAGCGGGGGGGTGGGGTCATAGGGGGGCTACTCGCCCCCCTCTACGGGGTCCGGGGCAATGCCCCAGGAATTTTTTTTTTGAACCTATATTAGGTTGGGAGAACCTACCTATGGTTTCGGTCCATGGTCTTGGACACGATGGTTTTCGGTCCATGGTATTGGATGCTTCGGCATGTATAAATATGTATTGTAACATTGAAAGGAACATAATGAAAATCAAGCTGGTAGTCTCGGTTTTGGGATCAGTGGGAAAATCTCTGTGTATATGTGTTTTATGTGTTATGCTCTCGCATTTTTATTTTTCCTGTGATTTAGAATTCATATGCAGGTAATTTCTGTACGGGGTTAAAACCTACACAAAATGTCTAGTTGTGATGACAATGTGCTTAGGATATTGGTTCTCAGGTTGTTAAAATTGTAAAATAGGGCCAAAATCCATGTGGGTCAGATTATTAGTGGCAACTGATATTTTTATTGGATCCCTCTCATCGAGAGGTGTAGGATTTATCTAAAGATCATCCGATTTAGATAAATATTGATGGAGGTATGAATTTATTTTGATTATGGAATTATTATCAAGCTGACCAGCAAATTATGTAGGCTCAAGAAGCCCAAACATCATGTCTATTCAACCTATACGTTTTTGGTATAAATAGAAGAGCATTCAATGTCTTGGTAGACACATTCTTCATGTGATCTCCTCCTCTCCACGTCTTGGGTTTTTGGTGAAGGAGGGACACTAAGAA
>APFE031575009.1:74085-124936 GCA_000404065.3 Pinus taeda | reverse complement strand
TGTCTTCAAGGCACAATCTCCCATGGATTGAGATACACTACCATAAATATGAAAAATCCATGATTATTCGAATGCTGACTGGGCAAGCAATGTGGAGGATCACTAGAGCACTTTCCAGTGCTGGTTCTCTTGGATTCTGCTTCGATATCATGGATCAACAAGAAGCAAAAGTCGGTTGTTATAAGTACCATCGAGATTGGATACATAACTATGAGTATGACCTCGTATGAAGTTCCCTAGTTGTAGAAACTCTTCAGTGAGTACACATGATGAATACCACTATGATTTTTTGTGACAACTAGAGGTGGGATTTGATTATTTAGGAATCCTGTATTCGACGATTGCTCCAGCAGATAGACATTAGATACTACCTTATCTAGGATATGGTAAGTCGATGAGCAAGGAGGCTCCATCGCATTAAGATGATGTACAGGTTGATACACTTTGTCAAAGCCCCGGGGAAAGATCAAATTTGTGATTTTCCCAAATGACTTGAAGTCATCGAGAGACCCTTGTACAAGGGTCCTGCATGTTGCATACATTGAGCTCTAGGAGCTCTAGGGGCTTGCAGTTCTTACTGGAGCAACATACGACCACACAGTGACTCAGCCTCCCTTGGTGGTATGCACTGGGACAAGATGATTCACTCTTTTGTGGGACATGATGACTCGCTCTCCTATGGACAGGATGATTCACTCTCCTATGAAACAAGATGACTTCCTCTCTTGTGGGAAAAGATGATTTGCTCTCTTGTGGGACAAGATAATTCACTCTCTTGTGTAGTAGGATTATTAGTTCTCCTGTGAGGTATGGATGATGTGTTCTCCATGACAATTATGTAGTAGGATGATTAGTTCTCCTGTGAGGTCTGGATGATGTGTTCTCCATGATGATTATGTAGCAAGGTGATTAGTTCTCCTTTGAGGTATGGATGATGTGTTCTCCATGACGATTATGTAGAAGGATGATTAGTTCTCCTATGAGGTTTGGATGATGTGTTCTCCATGGCAATTATGTAGCAGGATGATTAGTTCTCCTATGAGGTCTAGATGATGTGTTCTCCATGATGATTATGTAGTAGGGTGATTATCTCTCCTATGAGGCATGGATGATGTGTTCTCCATGGAGATTATGTAGCAAGATGATTAGTTCTCCTATGAGGACATGATTGATTAATTTATCCTGTCAAGGCATCCTACCCATGCAGTCTAGGACTCATGGGAAGTACCTCTCATCTAATTAATGAGCAGGGAAATGAGGATAGGGACCATAGTAGTACCGATGGACACATCATTGTATCTACCATACTCCCTATGCTAGGATGACCTTCATTGAGCTAGGATCAATGATACTAGTCTGGGACCAGTGGTATGAGTTGTACCTACTATGACGTTGACTTCGAGTCAATTGAGACTGGTCTAGGATCAGTGGTACATACTTTGACATTGACTTAGAGTCAGTGGAAAACTGGTCTGGGAACAGTGAGAGTGGTACATTATATGATGCTGACTTCAGATAAGTTGAGACTGGTCCGGGACTAGTGGTACACTCTCTAAGACTAATGATACCAGTCTAGGACTAGTACTAGGAGTGGTACCCACTATGACACTGAATTTGGGTTGGTTGAGACTAGTTTGGGACCAGTGGTCTGCACTCTGAGACTAACTTTAGGTTAGTGGAGAATGTTATGATACATTCTCGATCAATTATTCTTCTTCATGGATCAGCAGAGCTAAGTTGAGCAGAGCAGAGAAGAGCTAGTAGAGACAGTAGAGCCAACAGAGTAGAGTGGAGCCAGTAGAGCTGACCAAAGCCGAGTAGAGCTACCAAAGCTAAACAGAGCTGGGCAAAGCTGAGCAGAGCTGAGCAGAGTAGTGCAGGGCTCTGATGGCAGAGATAGTATAACCACACATATGGATCAACAGATGGAGTTCTCCCTAGTTGAGAGGGAGTGTTAACATTGGAAGCTAAGGCCAAACTCCATGTGGGTCATCTTATTAGTGGTAGCTGATATTTTTATTGGATCCCTCTCGTCGAGAGGTGTAGGATTGTTCTAAAGATCATCCGATTCAAATAAATATTTATGGAGATATGAATTTATTTTGATTATGGAATTATTATCAAGTCGACCAGCAACTTATGTAGGCTCAAGAAGCCCAAACGTCATGTCTATTCAACCTA
Organism: Pinus taeda; assembly: GCA_000404065.3. Taxonomy (NCBI): domain Eukaryota; kingdom Viridiplantae; phylum Streptophyta; class Pinopsida; order Pinales; family Pinaceae; genus Pinus; species Pinus taeda. Next base: position 122,755 of record APFE031575009.1, on the reverse strand, counting down.
TATCTTTTTGTTATAAATAGAAGAGGATTTGATGTCATTTGGTAGACACATTCTTCATGTGATCTCCTCCTCTCCACATCTTGGGTTTTTGGTGAAGGAGGGACACTAAGAAGAATACACTGGCCTTGTATGATGCCCTAGCTACTATAAATTTCCCTAGCTACTGTATGTTATCCTAGCCACAGGTTAGATGTTCCCTAGCCACAGGTCAGATGTGCCCTAGCCGTAGGTCAAGGGAAGGCTCCCATCCTCTCTCCAAAGGAGTTTGAATAAATATTCAACATGATGCCCTAATCTGCTGACAAGTATTTCCCTATTCCGTTGTACAAGGAGACCCTTAGATGTGGCAAAAGGAGACTATAATTCATGGTTAAGGAGAGGCCTAACCTGCAGTAAATGGAGGACTAATATGTAGCAGAGGAGGCTCTTATATCTGCATCACCAAAGCCCTAATCCATTGTCATAAGGAGGCTCCTAAACAACAGTCTAGAAGTGACCCTTAGCCGCAACTAAATAAGACCTAGTTGTAGATATAACAAGCCCAAATTCATAGCTAAGGAGAGACCTTCAGCACAACAAAATGAGTCAAAACACAGCAAGAAGAAGCCTGAAACAAGCATGAATTATTGAAGGTAACAACACAGAGATAGAGGTTGTTCCTAGGCTTGGGTCAAGGATTGTTTGCAAGGGAAAGGAGCCACAACATATTACACTACTACGTTAATGATTATTGGAAGTTGTTTGGTGGAATATTGTAAGCCTATCTTGCTACCATACCAACGTGAAAGGGCAACATGATAATGGGCAGCATGTAAAAGGGCAGCATGATAAAGGGCAGCATGATAACGGGCAGCATGATAAAGGGTAGCATTATAAAGGGAAGCATGATAATGGGCAGCATGATAATGGGTAGCATGATAAACAACAGTGATAGAATGGCATACTTGTAGCATCCCTATCACAATGAACAGTAGTGATAGAATTCCATCTGTTAAAACAACAGCATGATGATGATGCACATTAGTATGGGCAGCTTGATGATGTATAAAATCATGGACATGGGCGGCATGAAGTTGAATGAGATCATGGACATGAAGGGCAACATGATGATGGATAAGATCATGGAAATGGGCAGCATGGTGTAGTATGCAGTGGTATAGCAAGAGAACCAGATGCAACACGATGATAGGTGAAGGAGCCACCTTGGAGAATCAGTTGAAGCATAATGTCTTCAACTGATCTCATCGTTATTTGAAATGATCTATGCTAGATCTAGATAGGTCATAGTGTTGACTTCTATTGTAAATTTACTCTCTCTCTCTCTCTCTCTCTCTCTCTCTCTTTCTCTTATGAACTGTGAAGAACATAAAACAAGAATTGATCGAGGGTTTCCCCACATTGTGGGGCTTGTCCCTGGCTAGTGCCACATCTTCTGTCCTCTTGTCTTGGCTTGACTTCTGTGATTTGTATTTATGTTATATCTACAATTTATCTTAATGCTGATGTGATTGCTAAGTTTGAAAATTTAAATAAATTTCTCTAGGGTAGAACATACCCAAAATTTAACATAGGTTTTCCAATAGATTCCCAATTTCAGCCTTTGTAACTCCACTGCTGGATGTTTTGAGAGTTCAGATTCTATGCCTCTGTCTCATAGCCCCTTCCGAGCAGTTGATGCATAATTCACAGATGGTATTAGATTCCTCCTTTGATATATCTCCTTTCCCTACTACACTCAATACATCTAGAGATTCCTCCCTCAGTGCCTTGCAAAAAATGATCTTTAAGATATTATTGTCCAGGTCACTATGGTCAGATCTCTGCAAACTATATTGAAAACGTTCCACAAAATATTCCATATTCTCATCCTCTTTCTGCATGATATTAAAAAATTCTTCCTTTACATCTCGAGATTTGTATTAGTCCTGATATTTCTCGAGGAAAATCATCTTCATATCTTCCCATGTAGCAATGGATTTTCCTCCTAAACCCATAAACCATATAAAAGTTTTTCCCTTTAAGGTAGCGGGAAATATATTCAATTTCTGAGCATGAGAAACGTAATCACACCCAAGACAAACAATGTCGAATTAAAAAAGGAATGTGTCTAGATCTTCAGAAGTAAGACCATGGAAATTGGGTAGTGTTGTAAAGGGAATAGGCATCATAGGTGCATCACCTCTGATATCTCCAATTGGAAATTCAATTAAAGAAGTTGCAGGAGCCATGAATATTTTCTAATACTCACTTGGAATTTCAATAGGTTACGACTCTCATTGTTCTATAACAAGTGATGGAAGTTGTTTAAAAACATTCCCTTGATCCAATGGTGCCAAAATTTCCTCCAAATATTATTCCTCTGAACTTGCAATATGAAATTCCTCACATCCTCTGCTTTCTACTTCTTCTTCCCCAAATTGTACTTCTACTCTTGGAGGAGGTTTTGATTGTGAAACTAATTTCCCTCCAGATATAGTATGAGATCTTACCCTAGCAGTAGCTCATGACGATGCTCCAAACTTAGGCATTGAGGTGATCTTTTGGATGTAAGTTTTTCTGCCCAAATCAACACCATTTCTTTTTGGGGGTTTCCCTCTACCCCTTTTATTCGTGTCTCTATTCATACAATCAGTAAATAAAAGGGAAACATTGAAACAAATTGAAAGCAGAAGAGCTGGAGGAGGATAAGAACTCCCTTCCCTAGGATGAGAGAGTGGCCCCTAAAACAAAACAAAAGAAAGAAAATAAACAAATCATAGAAATAATTCTCAGGACCTAAAACAGGGTGAAAAATAAAACTTCCCTTCCCAGGACAAGAGAACAATATTCATGAAAACAAGGCAAAACAATTTGAAGCTCCAAATCTAGAGTAAGGTGATAAAAAATTACTTCCCCAGGACGAGAGAATAATCCTACAAAAACAAGAAAATCAAAGAACCAAGCAACCAAACAATATAATACTCAGGACCTAGAGCAACGTGTAAGCTTCCTTCCCCATGATGAGAGATCAATCATATGGTCAACATTGGTTGTAGTTTCACACCATTGATAGCCTCCCTGACAACAACGCCAAAATATTGTTGTCGAAGTATTAGTCGTGCAATTCACCCAAACCACATTTAGTTGTCAACGCATGGCTCTATGAGTTATTTCAAGGCTAGCACTATATGTTCAGGCCATAGTTTCCCTACTCAATAATGAACATTAACTATAAAATCATCAATGTGTAACCGCAAGCAATACTATAACAATAAATAAGAGTAACATCAGGTAATAAATGTAACATCAAATACAAGTAACAACAATAAGGACTCGTAGAAACACACTGATAAACATTCACAACAATAATAAACTTACAGAAATAAACCTAACACATATCTAATCCAGCAGCACCTAGTCAAGGGAGTGGGCCCAACTCCCTGATCAGGGTTGTGGCGAGATCAAAGAATCACGAGATGCTTAGATTATCAATTTATCATTAATAAAATAATTAGCACAATTGTTCTTTTACATACTCAAAGTTGGAGTATTCTCTTGCAAACTTTATGCCTCTTAACAATGTTGGCTTCACAGCCCACAACTCTACTTTATACAAATTGTTAATCATATAGCTCCTAGAATTACGACACCATCTGCCCTTAATTACATGTTGGTTTCTAGAATGAAATAAAATTTTAAAATATAGCAATGTGTCAATCGAAGAGTTGATTCCCCGTTGCATCCAACATTCAAAAATAGCGCTGCTAGTTTCATAGCATCGTTCATTGAATCACGGTCCTGGTCATTCTCCCTCTAAATTTGCATTAATAAATGAATTAACAAGACATTTTCTTAATAATCCCCTATGACCATGCTTAATTGACCAATAATCCATGGAGACATGATGAGAGGTATACCTATGACCTTTAAGATATCAATTAAGCAATATTGGCGTGAAATGGATAAAAGAACAGGGCAAAAAGGGTGAGTAAAAGTATGAAAATATGGCCACCAACACCATATTTGTCTCCATTTTTTATATTTGCAAGCTATGTTCTAAAATCATATGTAACATGACCTCATTTTCCTTCTCAATTTATCCTACTTCCTATGCTTGGGGATGTTCTATTGTTGGCAACTTTAGTTTTCTTCTGAGGGCCTAGGTGTTAGCATTCCTATTTTTGATAATCTTTTGTGCTACATCAACATCATTAGGATTTGTTTCTAAATACTTTGTCCTGGTATCTTTGGATAATGATGACATTCTTCCCAGGTTCAGTTGAGAGTGCATATGTTTAAATAAGCTTGTAAGTTTGAAGCAGCCATGACAAAATTTGTTAAAGAAGAAAATATCATTTCGCCCATTTGTTTATGAACATCTATCTGATCTATAGGTTGAAATTGTTTTTTACCAAAAGATAATAAATATGTTTTATAATCTTGTGCACTCTTTGGGACAGGAACCTTTGGTTCCAGAAATGCCAACTGAAATTGTCCTTTGTCAGGATATAGTGCAAATAATAACATGTTTTGGGTAGTAGATGCTTGCTTCTAAAATTCAGAATAAGTTTCCAGATTGAGAAGTTCCTTCTTCTTCTTCATTTCTCTAAAATTAGCAAAAAACAATTTAACACCAAAAGAAGGAGAATTTGATACATCAGGTATTGTTTCTTTAATTTTCTGCAAAGTGAAAACATACTTGCTTGATACCATCAGTGTAGTAGACACCTTTGTGGTCTTGGATGTAGATGATTATTCCTTTGTATATTTTTTTTTTCCTTTGTAAAAATCTAAATTTTTCCAATTTAGAACCTCAACTAGTCAGAGAGATACTCTCACTTATTACTTTAATTCCCTCTCTTTAGGTATAGGATTTTCCAAGGTTGTTTGACTGGAAACCTTCTCCTTAACTTCCTAGAAAGTATTCTCTTCTCAAATACCTCAATTCACATAATTTTCAATCTCTGGTTTGGAAATATGAATGTAAGGAGTAGACTTCCGCTCAAGCCTAATAAATGAAAGTTTTTCCAAAGGATCATAAGGCCAACTAAAACTCATTCTAAATTTTATGTGACCTAACAATCTCTCCACCTCTTTATTAGCTGCTATGGTATTTATTGTAAATGGATCAACTTGAGATTGTAGTTTGAACTAAGCCTTTTCTTCTTGATAAAAAATGAATTTCATCCACATTCATGCTTTGTCTTATGAATTCCAAATAAAAATTTCTCATAGGAACAAAAAATAGCACCTTGTAGCACTGCAATTCACAATCATAAATTCTGATCTCTATAATGTTCTTATATAAATACCAGTATCCCACTTTTGACTGCTCACTTAGGTACAAAATTATCGTCATCTCTATATATATCCTTGGAACTGCATCACTACTATGAATACATAATGGAAAATATGGAAACTGATCTACAAAGTCACTAAAGGAATAATCCTCTAAATTTTTCTTGACTAGTGAAGTACAATGAATGAAAGACTTTGGTTTTCCCTGTGAATATAACTTATGAAATGGAATCTCGAACCTTTCTTCTTGTTGATATAAAAACAAATACAGTAATAAAAATTGGTTCTTAAAGTCCCTCTCTACATTTAACTTCAATAATTTCTCATGAATAATATTTGAAATGAACTTACCATAATTGAAAATGACAGAGGATTTTTTCCTAGATGAAAAGTTAGACACAAAAAATAGGATGACTTCAGCAAACCATTCATCACTTTGATACCACATAAGAAAACAAACCATAGAAATTATTTGTCTGGACATTTCTAGGAATGTTGCTAAGAAATAAGGTGGATTATGATGAGGAAACTTAGAACCTCCTGGAAAAAAGGATTCTAAAATGTTTGATATTTGTTGAAAGGTAAGTTTCTGATAAATTTCCATTAATACATCAATTTAAGAGAGTTTAGAGGATTAATGTGTAAAACATGGCAAAAGGAATCTGAAGTTATAGATAATGAGGTTTCACCATTTCTAGCTACTATTACTCTTCAACTGGGAAAATAATAGTTTTCACATCAGCAGGCAAATTTAGGAAAATGTTGGGTTTGAGGGATAAAAAACTGAGGCAACATGGATTCCCAAAAACTAAATGCATAGTATGTTCAAACTTTTGGAATGCCCAATTGTGTACATCAAACAAGTGAAATTCACATTTAGCCTCAACAATTTTAAAATCTACATCAACTAGAGGGAATTCACCTAAATTTAGGATAGTAGAAAGAACTGTATTATCAATATATATCTTACTTTTTCCCTTATGACTACTCATTTTTAATTAGGAAGACCACAAAAAATTATGACTACCTAGTGAGTTCTTGGTCACTTGATATGTTCAACTATGAGATTATGAGGGTTTCTATTACTAGGCATCTCTGCAAACATTGCTGGTATGAAGAAAATGATGGGGAAAATCAAATTTAATATCACTTTAAAGAACTTTTGAATATTAGTTATTTAATTAAATTATTGGCACTTGCAAATGAATATTGGAATGTTGGTAAGAATTTATTGAGAAATTTGATAGTTACTAGTTTGAAAATAGTGGAGGAAATAGTCATGACTAATTTGGCAGTTGTCTAGTGGAAAAGAGAAAATGGAGGGAATATATAGTGCATGCAACAGTTAGGTGGGAAAGTGTTTTGCAAGGGGGGAGGGAGGGGGATGTGCAATGGATAAGCGCTCACAACAATGACTTTGGTAGATTTCTTAAAATAGGATTATGGACTCGCCACCCCCCCACCCTAAATGTTAGGAGTGTGGGGGGGTCCTGCAATTGATCATTGATCGTTGATTCCAGTGAGGTGAATCAACGTCATTGGAACATGTGTGAAATATATACAATGGTGGATTTTAAAATAAAAAAATAAATAAAGCCTTTGTTTCCTCCAAAAATCAAACTAAAGAAGTATTTAAAAATATATGCCAAACATTTTATTCCAAGTGCAATAAACTAAAGGTATTTTTTTCTTTTGTTACTTGTTTTTAAATATACAATCTTAGAAGAAAATTACATAAGTAAGAAAATGTTACAACATCGACTCTATCTGGGGATTTCTTCCATGTCCAAGATGCAAAGAACCCACATATCCATGTTCCTTCTCCTCGGGCTATTGAGTCATTGTTGTAGGAAATTTGCTCTCAAAATATAAATCAAACTGACTATTTACAATGATAATGAAGGAAACGTGTTTAGCACTGAATGTAGTGTTTCAAATATTTCCCATTGATTGGAAATGAGTAATATTCTCCTTGCAAATGATCAAGAATGAAAGTATGATTTCCTTTGATTTCTACAATTTTGAAAGGTCCCAACTAGAGGTTGTCAAACTTCCCATTTTGTATGTTAACACTAGAAAATAATACACATATTTTGAAAATCCATAAGATGATAAAAGACATCTAGTAGAATGTACAGGTGAATATTTTGTAGTTGAATACATCATGAAGTTTAAAAAATTAAATTTCTCCTGAGGTCCAAAGTATACAAAGATAAAAAATTGATGGCATCACAACTATTTCTTCGATATCCATGTGCACGCAGAATATCCTTCAAATGTTGCACAGTTGCAAAAATGGATGAATCAACGATTCAAGACCACTCCACACACTTGGACCCGATTCTCTAACACGATCTCAGTCAAGCAAAGTCAAATTTGAGTTGCCTTGAAGATATGGAGCTCTCAATGGAGTCATATTGCCATAGTCATGTGTCATTATCATGCATGCACCAAGAGGATGAGGATGGATTCAACAAAATTCTATATGAACAGGCCATGGGTGAGCCAAAACATGAGACAGTGTTATGTTGAGCAAATTTCTATTAGAGAAAACTAACATTCCATTGTTGAAGCCAATGAAGGGAAGAGCACTAGCATATTGGACATATTTATTTTAAGAAATCCATCATCCTAGTGAGAAAAGAGGAATCCACCATTGGAGAGTCTTCATACTTCTTTGAGAGAGAGGAGAAACTTGCAAGGAGATTTAGGAAATGAAACCCCCTTGCTAAGGATTTTTTAGCACCATAGCTCAACAAATTATCTTCAAGTGTCTAAGATTCATCTATTGTATTCAACATCTACTACCATCAGCCAACAAAGGGATATTTTTTCATTATTTTGTTGACTTGTTTGCTCCATTGAGCATTGTTTGTGTATTTACCTCTTTTTATAAGTTTATGTTTATGTCTATATTGTTTCCACTATTTACAATGTTGTGTATAATTAAGTCTATCCACTAACAACACCAATTATGTCTGTGATACTTTGGAGGGAATAATCAACTGTTAAGGAGGTGTCTTTTGGTACACCATTGACATGAAGACACTACCACAAGAATGGTGACCATATAGTTGTCTTTTCATTAATCTAGACATTGTGTTTGAAATACCTTCTCTTTGCACAACCATCCTCCAAGGCACTCAACACCTCTCTAGAATTTTTGTAGGACCTTAGGGACATGTGTTGAGCACACATAATTTTTTTTTTTCTTTTCTCACCTTTGCGGATTTTTCTTTGAGAGACACATGCACTCATGTATTTGTGTGGTTAAACTCATGCAGTCACTAGAAAGCAAAAGAGAATTGTAATTTTTCTTTTCTGAGGCGATTGTCAACCTTTTGTGAATTTCCTTCACCTCTGCATTTTGTATTCCATGTTTAATATGCCTAGTTTCTTTAGTAACCTCAATTGGTGGAGGTATTAGGGTATTTTTAATATGTATTCGCAATACAGACATGGATTAATTAGGGAGATAAGTAAGTGTCCAAATTCCACATATGTTTTTTGAATTATTTTGCTAAAATTTTCTGCAAATCACATAGATTAATTAGTAAAGGAGTAAGTGGCCCATAATCCACAAATATTACTACTAACCAAAGCATTTATTTCTTCATTTTTGGTACTAGGAGAAAGTGTTATGAGAGAATGTAAGTAGTCTCTTCTTCCCTTGCATCTCTTAGATGAACTTTGATTTTCATATGAAAACTTTTTTAAAGCAATTGAATTTCCATCTCCTTTTTGAAATTCACATATTTTAATAGGAACAGATTAATTTTCCCATAATCCACAACATATTTCTTTTTCAATTCAAGGAACAATCAACACTTAGTGTAATTACAAGGATATTGTAAAGGATCTTCAAATATTTGCACCTTACAACACTTCGTATACTCACTTGAATCACATACTAAGCTTCCATACAGTTTGTACTTGAAGGCATCCAATTTCTAGAGATTTGGGTACTTAGTTTATTTTGGCTTACAAAATCACTCAATAAGAGAATTAAGACTCAAAAAAAACATAAATTAAACCAAATAATTTTCCCCATAGGGGCCACCACAAAATTTATAGTTCAGTTTAGGACCATTGGGGGTAGGTATCCCATAAGTTGCCATGGTCATGTTACACCTTTGAAACATAGTTGTTGGCTTACAAAATCATTCCATAAGTGAATTAAGACTCCTTAAAAAAACCATAACTTAAACCAAATAAGTTTCCCTATGGGGGCCACCACAAAATTTATAGTTCAGGTTAGGACCATTGGGGGTAGGTATCCCATAAGTTTCCATGGTCATGTTACACCTTTGAAACATAGTTGTTGACTTTATAGGGAGCTTAAAATCCTTCAATCATCCCATAGAAAAGAATATATGAGCATGGAAGAGGCGTGATTCAGAGGGGATTTTTCTTAGCTTCAACGTGTGTGGTACTCTTTGGGCTACCCAACCCATCTAGTGCTTGGTACTAGTAACTGACCACCAATAAGCTAAAGACTTGAATGCTAACATGGGAGAAAGTTACTTTAGTGGTCAAAATCTAGGGTGTCCCTTCCCTATAGGTGACAGTCCAGGCAAAACTTGAGCCTCATTTCCAATGCCTTGGTTGATTCTTCGGCTGCTGGAAGGCATCGCCAGTTATTTTGGGATGTTGCACTAGGACCCATCATAATATATCTTTGCGAAGCCCAATTACTTTGAGAGTGGTATAGACGATTAGGTCTACATATGGTCTTTTATCATACACAACCAAAACAAGAACCTTTTCTTATTTTCTTGATCACATAGCTTAATTGTAAAAGGAAAGTAACCATTTATATTCTCACTTTGTTTTGTGTATGTGATCTTATTGCATTAATACTTATATCCTTCCCTCACCATATACAAATTAGCACACTATCTAATAAACACCAAAGGGGACCCCACAGGTCCCAGTTGATATAGATGTTTTTTAAGATCCCCCCATTACCTAGAGGTGTGCCAGGACTCCCGCCATTTGGTGCATATTTTCTCAGGACCCCTCCCCATCAAAGTACACCCTTCACCACCCGAAAAGGGTCCCAATGTGTGACCCCTTTGGGCAACCCACACACCACTCCTCTGGATAGTATGCGAGACACCGGTCGAGGTAGTTCTCATGAGACTTCCCCACAGAGGACCCGTTTGCATATAACTATCGAAATTTGTTTCATGATAGAAGATGAATCCTAGATATATTCTTAGATTCTTTAAGCATACTGGATTTAAGCAAGCTAACTAACAACCCGATCGCCCATGGCAAAAACTGGCCATCTATGCCCACTAAGATCCCTTCATACATTCCCAAGTTCGAAGGGAAATAGGGTGAAGACCCAAGAAACCATGTCATGGCATTGCACCTATGGTGTTCATCTAATAGTATCATCATTGATACTATTATATTAGAACTATTTCAAGGCACCCTTACTAGGCCCGTAGCGAAATGGTTCATTGACCAGCCTTGCACATCACATGGAAACTTTAGCTCCCTAGCTACAACTTTTCTCACATTCGTCCAACTCCTGGTTCACCATGATTTGGGCCTAGAACACCTCACCCACTTCAAAGAAATAATTGCTACCCACATCTTAGATCATATACATGAATGGCTGAAACATCTTAGCCTATGGAAATCTCAATTTGAAGATAAAGTCCTCATGGACTTGTTTTAGAGATCCCCCACATCATAAATCTCCAAGACATGATAAATTTGTCCCCACTTAATGAGGAATAATCCATTAGTAAATCCCAATGGTTGGAGCTTATCTACAGCTAGTCTAGGTACATTTATCATATACTTCGAGACGCCCTGCACTAGAAAAATTATAAACATACCCCAGACACATCCATTGTTGTGGATGGATTGATTGGGTCCATAACCCAAAACCAAATCAAGAATAGCTACGAATACCCTGGTATTCATTCAATGGACAAACATTTGATGCTACGCAAAACAAACCCTCATTGCAACATATAGGATACTACCCCATTCAACGTACACCTATGCAGAATATGGTAAACAAGGTTAACCAATATCAGCCCCCTCACGGAGGCTCATATCCTCCCCCATAGGAAAACCAATACTCCTCTAGGAATACAGAAGGAGTGTCCCCTTCCCAAAATCCATACATTAATCAATGACAAGGAAACCAGTATTCTCCTTTCCCCGCACAACAATAGGAGAACCCACCAATGCAAAATAATTCAAGGGTTAATCTAGTGAAACCTTCTCTCGCTTCACAACAACAATCGGAGGAGCAGCTGAATCTAGCTAACCCCTTGAATATTTCTAAGAAAAAACATTAAAATAAGGTAAAGGGAGAACATGAACAAGGGGGAAGCAACCAACAAAAACCCTCATGGACACTGGGAAGGGGTAACCCTAACCGGAATGAAGACTTGGGATCGACCAACAATAACCCACAGAAACAAGGCAAGAACACAAGTCTATGGAGTAGTCATTCATGTGCTATCTATGGATTAAAAAGGATATAGGATAGTAGGGGGTATGATTTCAGCAATCTACAGTAATACAAGACCCATTCCCCCATTAGGGATTGCTTAACACTCATCAACAATTACCTCACACTTATCTTTCTAGAGGGAACCCCCATAACAATTTGAATCATGACATTTTCATGACAAGAGAAAATATCCTCTTGAAAAAATGAAATAGAAGCTATGAAGCTCCCCCAGAGCCTAATTCATCCACCTTGACTATGACCATGCCTAGAGGATCGTTGACCATTCCTCGACCTTCTATAGAATCTATTCCTAAAATCATCAAAGGACTTTTACGATGCACAGGACATAGCTCAAAAGTTGTTCATAGCTACAACATAGTGGATGACTTAACACAGTCACCACCATCTATGTTAACTTTAGAGGTCCTGGATGAATTCCCAACCCAACAGAAATCCTTACCTTCCACCCTACGTGAAATTAACCCATTTGATTCTCGCTTAATGGTCTTTGACTTGGATAAAGATACACCACGACTACCATCAACCGTTGCTTTCCAAATTCCAATCTCATTCCAAAACATTAGAATTCATCGTTACATTGTCGATGAAGGGGCGTCCACATGTATCATGTCCAAATTTGTTTGGCAGAAACTATGGTCCCTCGAACTCAAGCCTTCTGACGTCACACTCAAAGCATATGACAAATACCTTTCTACTCTTGTTGGCCTATACCCTAGCTTTCCAGTTAATACAGTTGGAAAAATTGTGTTAATAGACATTGAAGAACTAGATGTCTAGTTGGATTAAAATACCTTACAAGGGTAAAGCTACATGTATGAGATGTTACGAGTCACCTCATCAGTTTTAAGAATAATGATGTTACCCCATGATGGAAAAATCATTATGATCGTTAAACTCACATACTATGAGAGGGAAACCTTACCCACACATGAGATTGTGTTACCCTTAGTCTCATCTTCTCAGGAGTTGATCACTACTTACACTGAGCTTAACCCTAGCCAGTTTAAGCCATCAACACTCGTAGGGACATTCCCAAGATCCCCTCTAATGATACAAGAAATTTACACAAACGCTGCAGCACCAATGTACATGATGACCTCATCAAACACCCCCCAAACTCAAGAACCAGTTCCAGAAAGCACGCAATATGCAACTATTCATTCCATGTCCCTACCTCACACAATTACGTAGACACCATTTTTGTGCCCTTTGCTCAAATTTGTCTCACACCAATTCATGCAAACACTCACATTATGAAATATGGCTCTCGTGATACTTGTCTCGTATATGTTCCTAATGACCATGTCGACTGATCCAAGAAATACCCCGATAGGTAGTCTCCCTGAGTCTCGACCTCACGAAAAAATCCCTACTCAAAAATTTCCTACACTAGCACTAGTTTGGGCTGACAAAAAGGCCAAACAAAAAGGTAAAGAGGGGATACATCAAACTCCTCCAAGGCCCTACAGCCCTGTGTGTTACACGAAGACATTTGGCACCCTACTAACATATGCCCTGAGTTATATGAGTTTAAAATCCTTATGTAGACTTCCAAAACACTCATAACCACAACTCCACCCAAAGGAGTAACAACTATGCCATCACATAATAAATAATTATGCACCAATCATGTGTGCACTATATGTAAAAAATATGGGCATTTCAATCATCACTACCTTGATATCCCTTGATACCAAGAGATGTTAAACACACTTATTCATGCCATTATTAATAAATTGTTAACACCAATGAAACCCCAAGTTGACGATCGATGCAAAACCATCTTCTACATTCGAGAGGAACAAATTTCATGCTCTGACCCCTCTCAAACACCTACCCATAGCATACGAAGGTAATGTGAACAACCAACCCCCTCCCTTGCATTTCCATGTGCTCTATGTGATGAACCAAGTCATCAGGTTAACCTATGCCCCGAATTATGGACATTTAACAAAAATTAATTGATCACCCAAGTTTCTCAGAGAAGCAGACCTAGGTGTCGACACCACACATGCAATATATCTACAGGAAACCATCATAGGTGAAGGTGCCCCCAACTTCCCAGGTTCTGTGAATCATTGATTTTTGTACCTTGATTCATGGTCGAAAACTCTTATTTACTAGACTATGATACCGAGTCCGAAAAACCAAATCCCCCACTAGGGGAAGAAAAATGCATGTACATATTATGTGTCTTCTAGGAGAAATAACCACCTATAACAAACTAGGGCCCTCATCATTTCATATCCTCTCACCACCATTTATCTAGACTAGATAAAAAATAATTTAAGGCCACCTGGGACAGAAGATCACCCATCACATGTGCGCTATGTGATAAACCTAACCATTTTGTGAGTCAATGTTGTGAACTGGGTAGGTTCAATGACATCTTCCGTGTAGTGGTCCAAATTATACACAAGCATCTCTCCAACCAAGAGAAAATCACATGTTGTTATTTCCGCATCTGCTCTAAATTCAACCATACAAGGAATTGTTAGTACCTTCCACATTTTCACGCAGCAAGGGCAACGTTAAGGACAACCCACACTAGGATGTCACGTCACGCCAATACTAAGGTCCACTGATGGATACCACCATAGGATATTCCATCTCATGACGTCAACGAGGCATCAACATATCATGCTATGAACAATACCACCTCCCATACTATCTACTCGGTTATTTCTAGTTTAGTATGTGGTATCTATGCCAGTACCTCTCAGAACACTGAGGCTTGCCCTATGTTACACGCATTTCGATAGCTTATAATTCAATGTCAACATCTTATTGGGCTATTCAAATCACACAAGAATCCTATCAAGCTCATTGATGAATGCCAACGAGAATCCCTCGAGAATAATGAAGCACAGAAGAAGAGGGTCAAAGCCTCATTTGCTTGCAGAATCACCCCTCAGACATTTACTGTGGGGGAGTTAGTCCTCTATTACGTTGTTTTCAAGAAATGGTAGGACCGAGGAAGTTTAAAACCATGTGGAAAGGCCCATACATCCTCAAACATTGCCTCCTCAAGGGGGAATACATATTGTTAGAGCCCGATGGGGCTTGCCTAAAAAATCATGTTAATGGTCTCTACCTCAAAAAATTTCACCCATAAAATGCTAGAATGTACCTGTATGCACCATGAATTATTTTCTATGATTATCACCTTATCATGGATCCACTCTAAACATCAACCTCTCATCATGTGTCAATATATGGATCATCCAAAAGCTTACCACCACGGGTTTGCTAACGATGCATCTCGATGGTTGCAAAACCTCACTGTTGCAGCCTAGGCCATATACTCTCCTAACTATACACGTCATCTCTCTAATGGAATTTTTATTAGGTCAGACACCAACATTCAAACTTAATATCATGTCATCATAGGTCTCTTGGCCGATGCCCACCACCTAAGTATCCTTCACCTGCATGTATTTCTTGATTCCTAGTTGGTTGTATCATAACTAAACAAGACCTTTCAGGTATATGATGCATGCCTTTTTAGTAACTATCTGCATGCACAAAGTTTAGCTTGAAATTTTAATCATATCTTGTTTACACATATACAAAGGGATCAAAATCATATAATTGATCGCATAGATAATCAAATCCTAGACTAGCATGCATCACATATATATAACCATGAAGATACATAAACCATGAGCATAAGATACATCTCAAACAAAATGCAAAAATACATAAAAAATTCTAGACACGTGAGACATATGATAAGAGACGCCAGAAAACCATCTCGTATATACATATGAAAAATTATACGAGTACACAAAAAATCCATATAGTCCATTGGCCCATCGCCATGATAAATAAGTCAAAAAATATAGTGGAGCATCCTAACAGTGGGTTCTTTCCTTGGTACCTACATAGTCTCATAAAAAAATCTAGACCCACTCGTCTATCTAGGGCTCCTCCGGACCAATCTATGCGTGCAAAGACAAAATGAGACTAGTCATAGCCATCTCCATAGCTATATGGAACAAAACCGATCTATGCACTCACTAAAGCACCATCATTGTCTCCACGATGACCTCTACTAGCCCTACCCAACCATCAATGGAAAACCCTATAGTGAGGGCCTCTGCTTTGCCCCAGGTGTCCCGGTAACTCTGCACCTCAGTCTCTATAGCTACCAAATGCATCTTTGTGGCCTTGGCACACTCACATCATTGCTCTACATGCCCACCCACCACTACACTCCTACCGTCACCTGAGGGTCCACCAATATCTAACTGGCACCATTGCACCAATCACTAATGCCTAGAAGGTGGCCTCACGTATCACGGTCTCTGTGGCACAGGTGCCGCCATTGTGACACCCATATGTCTCGGACCGTGGACAACCAAGTATGCTAGTGGTCACCCCCATGGCCCTGCATCTACAAGTAAACAAACATGGTATTAGCATCATCATATATAAAACAACATAACTATACATTCAAAAAAAACACACACACACACATGGATATACATACATACATACATACATACATACATACATACATACATACATACATACATACATACATACATACATACATACATACATACATACATACATAGATATATATATATAATATATATATACTAAAGCATAAAACAAAATATACCTGCTGGTCCCTAGGCATCACCCGGAGGAAGCGCCATGTTTGGATCTCCCCAGAAGTCCATGCCATGATAAGTATACTCGAGAATAAGTTGAGGATTGGATTTAAGCCAATATTCTATGGTGGCATTCCAGTAACGCCTTGCCACACCACCCCTAGCTCGTGACATCACAGGTGCCCAACAACGTATACGAGGGTCCGTGGCAGGGCCAGTCAACACTACTAGGATCAGACACAACATCACCACCCTCTCATACATAATGGTGCATAGGACACTTGCATAATAAAAGCTCTGAAGTGTGCCGTGTTGCACGTATGTCAACTTGCACAACATTCGCTATACAACAACTGAGCCCAATAAAAAAAGTGTTCCATCTGTAACTACTGGAGGAGCATTGTAGGTGGCCCTGATGGTCTGTGGGGGGATGTTGACCCAACCAATATAATAATTGTCGCTAGTGTGCTCCCTCAGCAAGATCCAAAACAACTGCAATCCTGATTCATCTGTCCTCAAAAGGTTTAGGCCCACAGTGGTCCTTCACCCACTTATGGATATCCACATGCCCAATTGGCAGTGGATATGGAAAAGCCTCCCCATGGGGCAAAAAACCAATAAAAAAATAGATATCAGTACAGATTGATATCAATAGATCCATCAAGTGGATAACCATCACCTACCAGTCCACATCCTAGCATCAAATAAAAAAATGCAGGAACCTATCCTGTGATCTCATAATGGAGTTCAGAAAAAACTTCAGAAGACCCTATCACACTAGCAACTAGCTATTGGCTAGATCCTCTGCCACATTTGCACGTAGGTGCACCCAGTATCACTCCCTTTAAATAATCCTTCCATCAAGGATACCATGCATCAAATTTATAGCTCCTTAGGTTATCATAAAAAAGGAAAACAAATAGAGAGAAAATCCATTTTTTCTCATAGTTGCATGCCTATGATCCTAAGAGATGCACTGATGTGTGCATGTTTCTCGACTATACACATGGATGCATGTCTTATAATCCCTATGTTATGATGTCCAAAGCACCAAAGATTGTGCACCTATTCTCAAAATAGGTGCACAGTCTACGCGTCTATGTTTCACGCATACATGTGGACATCGCATGGTCCGACGGCCAAGCTGCAACAACCCCCAAAGGGTTTCACCACAACATATCCCACCTATGATGCATGGAAAGTGAATCTCGCGCTCACTTTCTTGTGTCATTTTCACCCAAAACCTTTTGTTTTGTGCTCCAGTTGTGTGACTCCACAAGAGCCACCCACATGGCCATGAAAATCCAACCTTAAAAGGTCGTACAAGGGGCCCCTGTATGACCTATCTAACCTAAACCTACCAAGATCATAAAGAGTATGGTACAAGACCTTACCTGTCTCCCCACACATGTCCTTGTTTCTCTCGCTGACCGCAACCTCAAGAAATGATCCAAAACCTAGCTCTGAACTCTCTAGCTCAACAATACAAATGAAGTGTTATTTCCCCCCTTATCCCTATCTATTGCCCTTTTCACCATTTTTCAGAGCCCACTAAAGAAGCTTGGGACCTCCATTGAAAAATCAGAAGATACATAGGGATTAGTACTACACCATCTTCATCATGGAACTCTTCGTTCCAATAAATGACAAAACTCATTTTTTGGGCTTACTGCACACTCAGAAATTCATTTCAAGTGCACCTCTGATTCTTTAATTCATACCATCCAATCTATCATAGATTATATGTATGTTTTAAAAATATGCTTTCGCTTGGGGTATTGGTTGTGTATGTTGCAGGTACATCACACACTATCCACTTCTACCAACACCCCGATAGGAAAATAACAAAATAGGTATCATTCTCCACGTAGCATGATACAATTCCTCCTAAGCTTTGCATATCCTGACATCATTTCTCAAAAAGGAACCATAGGGTCCATCATCTTGACCATGTTTTTAACCATCTCGCTTTATCATATTATAAATATCTACATCAGTCGATAGACACCTCCCACTTATGGCTCGCTTTATGTTTGTAGACCACTATGCACTGTCAGGAGCCATGACCACTTACTCCATCCTGGAAACCACCCCATTTACATGCCTTGAAGTTCAGCCTCATTATGCTACACTCATCGCACATGCACTCCATTTCCCACGACATCCATAGTACTTTATGGAAGATCAAGATGGATGCACCTCTTCATCCTACATTGGCCTATCATTCACCCATATTGCATAGCCCATTGGTGTCACTTCATCCACCTCACCAACCAAACATGGATACCAACCAATGGGGCCCCCGCCTTCAACAAAAAACACCACACATCTATACAGGTAATAATTATTATGGGGCACCCATCTGTATGTTTGTACATCCAAATCACCCTCATATTCATTTAGGAAGTGTATGCATTTTTTTTTAGGAAAAAGAATGCCACCCACATTTTTTCATGTCTTTTACCTGGTGAAGTTTCTAGTCACCCTTGGTCAGATCTTTCACATCAACGATAGTTATGCACCATCCTCACGCCAGTCAAAACACACTCGCACCCACCCTGGAAATCCTACTGACTCTATTGCCATCCCTATCAACAAACATGTTTTTTACTACCACCATTTTCACAAAGGCTCTGACCTTCGGCCAGTTGGCCATATCCTCTTATATCGTCAGATCTCAGTATCATGCCTTATCTGACCCACACTATTACATTTTGTTTATATCTCATATTTATTCCCTGACACAACATGTCAGGGAATTAACACTCCTTTCCTATCGACTTCAGCATTTGTATTCTAGGATAGAGGTAGTACCTTAGATACTCCCCCCTTGAAGGGATATCCTCAAGTGGCACAATGTCAATCACTATTTCTCGTTGATTTCATTGGTCCTCTTGGAATTCGACACCAACACAAGTTTTCATGTCAAGGTGGTGCCATACTTAACTAATGTTGCAATTCTTTCATTTAGTTGAAAACCCCTACATCATTAAGCACCTCATTCAATAGTGCTTGCACCATGATACAGGGGAGGTGCCCAAATTCAAAGACCCATGCATAATAAAGCACCTCGTTTAGTATTGCTTGACCTTTGTTATGCATGGGGGAACCAAATTCAGTCTATTTGACCAAGAAGCACCCTTGAGGGCGTCAACATTTATCATCATCAACCATTAGTACGTTAACCACCATAACGTTTACTAGACATGGCCATTCCTTGTCTGATTGTAATAATTTAAGATTGGTCATCATAACAAGCATGGGACATTCCCACCTTGTATAGACACAATTTTCAAGCTTTAGCTTTTCACCAAATCATGGTTACCATTTATACTCAGTCAATGGGATTCTCTACAGATCTCCATAACAAGTTATCCTCTCTCTTGAAAATTTCATTAGACTCTCCATCAAAAACGAAAATGTAATGTATTTCGGCTATATGTTTTCTCCTAACCTCATACATCAAGGGAAATTGCTAATAGCATAAAATCATACAAATGTTTGCACAATCTAGAAGGTGCTAAAGGATGTCCAATATAATGTACAGGTGAAGATTTTCTAGCTGAATACATCAAGAAGTTTAAAATATTAAATTTCTCCTAAGGTCAAAAGTTTACAAAGATGAAAAATTGATGTCATTGTGGCTATATCTCTGATAGTTGCACGCAGGAATATCGTTCAAAAGCATCACAGTCACAAAATTGTATGACTCAGTGATCCGAGACCACTCCACACAATTGGAGCCGATTTTCTAACATGATCTCAATCCAAGACTGTCAAATTTTAGTCACCTTGAAGATATGCAGCCCTTAATGGAATCATATTGTCCTACTCATGTTTCATTGTCATGCATGAACCGAGAGGGGGAAGATAGATTAAAAAAAATTCTATATAAACAGGCCATGGGTGTTGCGGGAAATTCTCCCCTAAGGTTCTTGGGTGAAACCTTAGCAGACGGAAGATTATCTAAGTTAAGAAACACACACACAACCAACCGTTTATGCTATAAATAACTACTTCTAGGGTGAGAGGGGCATACCCGAGGTCCTACGTTTGGGTAGTTACTCAAGGGTGCAAACCCTTCTTCACGTCCCTTTCGCTCCTTGGTCCTGTAAAAACCACAATTCCACAAACTACAACAGTATATGGACAAGATTTTACATAAAAAATGATCTTTATGTTATATGAAAGATGAGTTAGTTACAAACTTATAAACATCTATTCAAGTATGAACTTCACCTATAAATATCATTAACACAAAGAAAGAAGCGTTTCGGGAACAAGACGTGTTTCTTTATTAGATAAATAAAACAATATGGAAAAAGAGCAATATCACCTGAATCCGCTTCTGCAGGCTCCAAGCTCAGCCTCCTTCTGGATCCGTCCCGCCTCAAGCCACTAGTAGGTCACCTTCCATTACTCTCTCCAAGATGTGATGGGAAAGAATGAACATCCAAACACAAAGGAAACAAGGGTTTCCTATACAAGATGGGGGAAGTGCAGAAGGCACAAAGGTCTTCAGACCTGATCAGGGGGATAAAAAATTAGTATAATAACTTTGCTCAATGATTTCTCCTCCTTAGGGCTTCCCCTTGATGTCTTTTTATACCAACTCCAAAGTAGTTTTTTAGTTAGGAATTGGTTGGGGACAGTTGAGCCCAAGGGCACTAACAGGTGATCAGCAGGTGAAACCCGCGATCTCCGCCCGAAAATAAGGAATTTTTATATTTTTTAAGTGTTTTAATACATATACGCGGGTTAGCTATGTAGAACCCGCGTATACACGCGTTTAACTCAGGGCAATGTCGCGTACAGGGAATAAAACATTGTTTTTTAGATATATGACCAGGTCTGGAAGGAGGGGTTGCCCTAGGCCATGGCTGAAGCATCACAAACCATACTGGTGAGATTTGGAGCTATAACAATGGGAGAGCCAAAACATGAGACATTATTATTTTGGTTAAATTTCTATCAAAGAAAACCACCATTCCATTTTTGAAGCCAAAGCAGGGAAGAACAATAACATTCTGGCCATATTTCTTTTAAGCAATCCATCATCCTAGTGTGAAAAGAGGAACCCATCGTTGGAGAGTCTTCATACTTCTTTCAAAGAGATGAGAAAGTTGCAAAGAGATTGAGGAAAATAAACCCCATTGCTGAGGATGTTTTGGCACCATAGCTGAAATAATTATCTTCAAGTGTCCAAGATTCATCTATTGTATTCAACCTCTACTACCAACAGTCAATAAAGGGAGATTTTTCCATTATTTTGTTGACTTGTTTGATCATTTGAGCACTGTTGGTGTATTTACCTCTTTGTTTAAGTTTATGTTTACGTATACATTGTTTCCACTATTTACAATGTTGTGTTTATTTAAGTTTGTCCACTAACAACACCAATTCTATCTGTGATCTTTTGCAGGGAATAATAAATTATTAAGGAGGTGTATTTTGGTACACCATTGCCACAAAAACAATACCACATCGTCTTTTCTCTTTTATTCTTGTATCCCATCTTAATACTATGTCTCCCTTCCTAAAATCGTTTTCTCTATCCCTCTAGTTAAATACACTTTCCATCTTATCTTGATATTGGAGGAGTTTGTGTTGAACTTATTCTCTATCTTGATTTAGTTCAATGATCTAATTTATTCTTTTTTATAAATCATTAGTTTCCTCATAACAATCTTGCAAGAGTTTCATGATTAGAAATTCCAATTGGGTGGGAAAAATATGGGAGTGTGGGGGCAAAGGCAGGTTCCTGCAATTGATCATTGATCGTTGATTGTGATAGGGTGAATCAACCCCATTGGAACATGTGCGAACAATATGCGCTAGTGGATTTTTAAATAAATAAACCCTTTATTTTCTCTAAAAATCATACTAAAGTGACATTTAGAAAAATATGTAAACGTTTTTATTACAAAGTGCAATAAACTAAAGGTTTTTTTCGTTTGTTACGTTATTTTCTTAAATACACAATTTTAGAAGAAATTTCATAGGTAATAAAATGTTACAACATGTCACATGGCATTGTACCATAAAATATCTCAAGCATTGGCCCTATACCTAAATTATGTCCTCACAACTATATAAATATATGCTCATATAACTAAGGTGATACAGAGATTGGATGATAGTGAGACATGAGCATATGCTTCACCTCTTCAACTTGTTCAAGGTGGTTCTATTTTGGTTTCTATGTGGTTCTAGGTTCAAAACCTTCTTTTGTGTGGTTATTTGTTAATAAGGCTGACCTAGCTCTCCATGTGGTTTGATTGGTGTAATTGTATATGACCTGGATCTATCTATGATTTAATTGATGTGGACGTATATGATCTAGATCTATGCATAGTATGATTGGCAAAGTCATATATGACTTGGCTCTCTATGTGATGTGATTGGCACAAACATATATGACTTGGCTCTTCATGAGATTTGATTGGCAAAAATTTTAGTTGACTCCCTCTGAGATATATGGCTTAGCTTAGTATGACTAGCATAAATATGACTTGTCTCCATCTACAGTTTCATTGATGGTTATGACCTGACACTTTATGTGTGGCCTAATTGACACAAACAAATATATGACCTAGCACTCTTTATGTGGTCTAGTTGATGAAAAAATGTATATCAGATAGCAATCTTAGTTTTCATTGGATGATGTCAACATGTATATGACCTGACACACTTAGCTTGTTTTTATTGGTGTAGAAGTATGACTTGGCTAATATTTTTGGTTGGATTAGTGCTAAAGCTTGACTTGTCTATCCATTTGGTTGCCATAGATGTATGACTTGGCTCTCTGTTTGATTGGCACATACGTATGACTTGACTCTTTGTCTGATTGGCGCATACATATATATTACTTGACTCATCTAAGCATTTTGATTGGTGCAGATGTAAGACTTGTCCCTCCATTTAGTTTGGTGTATACTTATATCACTTAGCTCTCCCATCTGGGCTTATTGGTGAAGACATATATATGACCTAATGATGGATATAACTTGGTAAGGAATATGACATGGCTCCTCTTGATTAGTTTATTAGTATTATCTAGCTAACATGATAAGCCTGATTAATACATGACATGGAACTCTAAAGTATGAAATAATGTGAATATTCATTAAGGAAATTGAATGTGAATTGTGGTAGCATAATTAGTGAAGCGTGCTATGACACCCTAGGAGGTCAAAGGTTCAAGTTGGGTCATGCATGCCTGTTATAGATCCATTTGGGAACATCACTCCCATCATTTAGATTAGTACCATTAGGACTCATCAAACCCTAATTCAGTTGCTACATGCCCTAGACAAGTCACCACTTTGAATGCCTCCTTCCTTGAGAGTTTCTTGGCATGAAACCCTCCAGAAATGCCTCCTTGAGGGACCAGCGCAACCTTAGACAGGGGTAAGTGCACTTTAGTGCAGTTAGGCCCATGTCAGGGTGCTCGATAGGGCACATAGGCCCACTTTGACCTGCATTGGGTGAGATTGAGCGAAATTCACATATGGTTTTGGGAATGTTCTTATCCTCTCAAGTCATCTAGAATATTCCCACACTTATCATCTTCTATGAGCTCAAAATTGGATAGGGAATGAGTTAAGTAACCTCCTATCCTCTCATCCATTTCCCCATGGAAACAAACTCTAAGTTTGGAAGGCCATTCCATAGCCTCATTTATGACAAAACCTCCTCCATTTGCCTATAAATTGAGCACTCATCTAAGTGATCAGGGGTTGGAATTTCAGAATTTGTAAGGAGATACTGTTGGTGTGATAATTGAGAGTATAAGAAAGTGGTGTCCTATTGCTTGAGTGTTGTGCCATTGATGTTTTGTTGGTTGGAACTCAAGTTGGAAGAGTGACAATGGATCGGACTTCATGGTTGTAATTCTTCCCTCTACTTAATAAAGTTGTTTACACCTTTTTCCATATGATTATCTTGATATATGATGTTTATATGCATGAATGTATCTAATTCCATTTACTTATAGTTGATAGATATCTTGCTTCGATTGGTTCTTTGTCTTCTATTTATGCTTGCAGGTACTTGTTGAGTAAGTTAAGTTCAAGAAGGAGTGACGGGGGTCATACAAAGGAGACAAAAGGAAAGTGAAAGAATAAGTAGGTCATTTGATTCCCTTTGTCTTATTTATTGTCTTTAGAAAAAGGATAAGCCCTTTAAATCTGTTGTTATAGGTATATCTACCTACCTAGGGAATTAGTATTTATCTGTAGATGGAAAATTCCTCATAACAAATTGGTGACTCCACTGGGGAACAATCATCATTCCAGGTAGTTTATCTTCATCCTAGTACACTCTACTAGACCTTATTTTCTTGCATTCATCTTCTTTTAGCCTTTTGAAGCATTTTTTTAGTGAAAATTACGCTTGTAAGGCCCTTGGATGGCCTGTCTAGCACTAGCGCAGGCTTGGTCTAGAGATAGAGCACTACAGAGCACCCTTGGCTTCAGAACAGTGCTCTGAAGTGCACTATCTCCCACTGAAGGCTACGCTGATCCTCCTTATGAAAAAAATCCCTCCTTTGAGTTGATTTTTTACCAAATTTCCTTCTGTTTCTGCTTGCTGAAAGGTCAATGATGCTTGTGTCTCTGAAATCAATTTGTGTTTCCTTTGCTAGCCCTACTTTTTCTTTCATTGTTTAGTGTTTCCTAAATGATTTATTTATCACTCTCAATTCATTGTCAAAGCTAGTTTATAGTCAATTAATCTTTGCTCAAAATAAAGTTTCATAAAAGTCTTCTTTTCTTTTGAAACAGAATTGTCGTAAAGTCTTCTTTCTTGCAAAAAGATTGATTGATTGTATGTGCATTAGTTTCCTTTTGTTCATCACAACATTAAAGAAATTGAAAAGAAAAACTTGCATTGTGCATTAAAAGAGTTTGTGTGTGCTCATAGGAATCGTTTAGGGAAATTGCATTAGATGTGTTCTTTATTCTTTGATTACAAGAATTTGATTGCTCTATCCCTACTAGCTAAGGTTTTCATTGTCAAAATTGAATGAAAAGGATGCTTATCATATTAGTTTCATTCTAGGAATTGAAAATACATCACATGGTGAACCTTGGAAGGCAAATTCTTAATCAAGATCAACTTAAAATTAACATCGATTAACCTAATGGAGCATTGTCACCTAACATAGAACATTTATAGGTTCTAGGCTAGAGATGTGTTTCAGCATCATAAACATAGTAGCTATCGCTAACTTGTTTGTGATACATTTAGAGTGTGATACCTTATTCCACGTATGTGAGTATATCATATCTCACCCATGTACCTTCAGGTATATAGGGTGGTGTTACAGTACGTAAAGTATATGGGAATGCACTCACTATGCGGTTTCACATTACACATCACTAATACGGATTGGGCCTCCACATACTTTTGGGTATATATGGGAGGACAACATGAGGTTTCTATCCATCCTTAGGTAACTGAGTGGGCAGCCTTGCACACTGTGATACACCGAACACGACATTCACGGAGATTTCCTGCCTGTACTTCTTGGTTCGCCAGGAGGTATTCTGTAGTTTACAGTTGCTTGGTAAACCTCTTTTCCTAGCTTACCCATTTTTTTTTACTTCCTCTTTGTAATAAAGTCAATCAGTAATCGTGGAGGAAAATCAACCGCTACCTCGTCGTTTGTGGAGAGTAGTGAGTAAACTACCTTTACCACTCGAAGCTACACCTATCCGGTCGAAGCAGTCTCGTTTGATTGGGTCCAGTACATCACAAGCCTCTGTTTCTTCATTTTAATTACCAAAAACACCTATACTAGTAAGTATTGTGACCCCAAATACTCCTACGGTTACCAGAACATCTGTTACTGAAGCAGAATCTCCACAATTACCTGAGGAAGTTAGAACTGAATCTAGTGAAGTGGTAACCCAAGTTGTTCAACAACAAGTTGATTCTCAATCCAAAGTTGTTCAACAAGAAATTACTTCTAAACTTGAATTTGTTCAACCAGAAGTGGATCCTGAACCGACCACCATCCAATTAGAAGTTAATTCTGAACCAGAGGTTGGTCACGAAGCCCAACTTGATCTTGGTATTTTGCCAGAACATTTGGATCTTGAGGTTCAACAATCCGAAGTTGTTACCTTACCCAAAGAAGATCGATTGGTACATCCTCAAACATCCGTAACTGTCGATACTTCCTCTTTACATCAACAACAAATACCAAAAATCTATTACGGACCAGACAGTGAAATTCTTCCACCTAGTTTGATTTTGATAGAAGAGGAACCTGAGGTAGAATCACCCAAGACTCCATTCCATTTTGGAACTGGACTTTATATGTATCCTCATACTCCTCATTTCACTACTCCTTTTGATCCTAATTACTTTGAGACACCCATTGATTCGTTAGGAAACTTATTTGAACATTTGACTATGGTAGAGTCAACATCCCAGACTATACCATCTGTTAGAGCTATGGTAGAATCTTTTGTCGCAACCTCTTCGATGTTTACTACGAAACTTGAGTCACACTTGTATGGTGTTCTATCTATCCCATCGGGTTACGAATCTTTATCAAGAACCCACTCAGGTGTTGCTTCTAGCCCTTGGTCTTCACCAGTGTCCTCTAATGGAATTTTATTTTGTTCTTCATTAACAAATACCGAACAACTAGACCCATCAAGTTCATATCAAGTTGGTTCATCCGGTTACCATCCTATGTATCTGCTTTACACTAGACTACCCGCATACAGAGAAAAATATGCAATTCTCCTTATCCTCCATTTTCTGGGGGAAACCGTATGTTGGTATGTCGTCGTCTTTAGGTCAGCCTGGAATGACTGTCTGTCAGTGACAACCAACCATGCTTGTTCAACCTAGGCTTGTGTATCCATCAAA
Organism: Pinus taeda; assembly: GCA_000404065.3. Classification (NCBI taxonomy): domain Eukaryota; kingdom Viridiplantae; phylum Streptophyta; class Pinopsida; order Pinales; family Pinaceae; genus Pinus; species Pinus taeda. Next base: position 95,473 of record APFE031575009.1, on the reverse strand, counting down.
ACCTATGCAATCTGTCTCATCCATACCTACAACACCTATTGTTATAGCTGTACCGCAATCACAAGCTCAAATTTTTGTATCTCAACCTGTGCAAGTTGGCCCTTCAACCTCAGACCCCCAAGTTTCAAGTATACAGATCTAGCCTTCTTAGGCAATTTTACAACAAACACTTGTGTCTAGAGTCCAACAACTTTAGGCTAGTTTACCTCTTATTGGAATGACTCAGACTTACACTAGTTTAGTGTATTCACAACCTGGTCAACCTTACAATGGTGGGCAACGAAAACCATTAAATCAACAATCGTTGTACCAATAACAACAGTAGTTGATTCAGTAGCCTTGGTAGCCCCAATATCAACGACAACAATTCCAGCAATACCAACCTCAACATGGACTTGGTCAAAAAGCTTATGCTAGGTTTGGTCAACAACAAGTTTATCCAGGTCCTGGTGAGCAGGCCTATGCTTGGATTGGACAACAGCAAATGTATCCCAGTGCTCAACAACAACCTTATGCTCGATTTTTTCAACAGACTTCCCCTTATCAAGGTTACCAGTAGAAGATGCCTTATGTTGGTATGCAAAGGCCTATTTCCCAGGCAATCCCATATTACCTTGGATATGCTCAACCTAACATGAATAGATGGTTTCCTTTCATTGCAACACTTACCAGATCTAAGCTGACTCACCAATGACCCAATTCATTATGCACCTTGGTGGCTTGTGATTCTTCATATGTTACCTTCCGATATTCTGAAATTCAGTGGAAACCCTGGAGAGGACCTGTCCAACCATGTCATGACTTTTAATTTATGGTGTTCATCAAACTCCTTGAATGATGATTATGTTAGACTACATTTTTTCCAGAGAACACTTACTGGTCCGGCTGCAAAGTGGTACATTAAGTTACCACAAGCTTCTTTTGATAACTTGACTACCTTAGCTACCATGTTTCTAACCCATTTCAAGTTAACCATACGATATGAGACTGGAATGGAACTGTTAACCAAATTTAAACAGACTACTACAACACATATATGTCATCTTATTCATGAGCGGCAGTGTCATCATCAAATGGTTAAAACATACATTCCTGATCAGCTTTTGCTTGAGTGGTTTATAAAATCCTTGGTACCATCTATCACTAAGGACATGGTGAAAGGTGGAGTTGTCACTGAAGAGAAAGTAATTGCTTATGCCCAATATTTGTATTTTATTTATACACAGTTTAGCACGCTCTATGACAAGATCCTGAATGCACCCACAAAATTTCACTATTCCTCCTCCACCATCGAGTAAGGATTATCATGCTGGTGATAGTGTGATTGGTTCTTCGAGGACACAAATGACATGCATACCATCTAGTAAAACACTTGCCATTTCCAATCAAGCTACAAATGCACCTGATAATACTCTTACTTCTGAAATCAATGTCATGTCATCTAACAAGGGAAAGAATGAAAAGCAACTAGGAAGTAAGAAGAAGGGGAAAAACAAGAAGAAACAAAATAACTCCCCTCAAGAGAAATCATCTGATTCCTCTCCTTCGGCTAGGAAACCTTGTTACCCGTGTTTGATCTATAACAATGAGCATTTTACACGAAATTTTCCTCATCTCTCACAAGTCTCAAAGCTTCTGAAGACTTCTAATATGTCTATAATATTGACTGGTCCTTTTCCAAAGACAGAGACAAATATGGTTGCTACAGACCATGCTTCCACTTCCCAAGTTCTTATGTTGTCCTTCTAAGCCTAAAATTGAATTTTTGGTGTCAACACGAAGTAAAGATTATGGAAATAAACCATCGTTGTTGAATAACCAGGATGATCAACCTAACTCTTCGACTTTGACTTCAAGTGATCCTATTCCACCACCCATTACACCAAAGTTAACAATAATACCCCCCAAGGGAGTTGTACATAAATCAACATTTAACCCTCGAGCTCGAGTTGCACAAAACTATAACATAGTAGAAGATTTGGCTCTGTCAGATTCTGCAATGTCAACATTTGAGGTGCTCCATAACTGCCCCTCCCAAAAGTAGGCTTTGTTTTCATAAATTGGTGGAATTGATCCAACTGATTCCAATCTTGTGGCTTTCAACCATTCGAGTTATACGCCACAGTTACCAGCACAATTAGCATTCCTGATTCAGGTAAATGCCTTGAATAAACTTTTTCATCGAGCCATTATTCACGAGTGAGCATCTACTTGTATTATGTCTATGAATTGCTGGAAAAAACTTGCCTCACTGCCTTTTTCACGTTCACCAACAACGTTAAAAGATTTTGACGGGTGCACATATACGCCTTGTGATCTGCAAATCGAACTAGGAGGCAAAACAATAACTATTGAAGTTGAGGTTGTTGGCGGACCCCTTGACTACAACATTTTACTAGGAAGATCGTGGGTTTATGCTATGGCTTTGTGGTTTCAATGTACTTTCATACAATTGCATTCCCTCATAAAGGTGGAATCACAATTATCGACCAACTTTCCTTCTTTGCCTCTAGTTCATAGGCTACTAGAAGCATTCCATTACTACATGGACCGCCACTATCTCTTCAAAACATTGGTGTAGGTCTATTTAAATATCCTTTCCTAATGGGTACTTTTTCACTACCAACACCATCAAATTTGGTGGAAGTGGAAAAAGTTGAGAGTTGCAACATGATATCTTCCACTTCATCTAACTTAAGTAAGACTACCAATAGTTTTGAAGTTGATAGTAATAATGAAATCATGCTGCTAAGCCCTATTTAGCTAGCATAGCAATCAATATTTCTCGCTTGTGCGGTGAATCCAAATCCATTTTCGTCAATTGTATGGGTAGATCGTTCATTAGAATATGGTACTCCCTCTAATCCTTTTTCACGTATATTTTCTACTCATGAAGGAATCATCCAATCACTGATGATGGAAGGATAACCATGGGAAGATTATCATCATCATTCCCATCTTCCAGATCACATAGAATATTATTCAAATGAACTTATTCAACCTTCATTTGTTGATTTTGTTTCGAATTATTTTTTCATAGATAGAGTATATTCCGAGTGAAACCTATCAAATATTGAAGAAACTATTTCTATCAATATTTCGACCAAAACTAACATTGTAGAAAACATTCATGTTGGAAATCTCCATCAAAACGTGATATTTACAGTGCTCCTTTTCGTAAATTTCGAGATATATTTGCATGGTCATATGAGGAGATGCCAGGAATTGACTCTAGTATAGTTAAACATGAAATCAAAATGTATCCTGATGTCAAACCAGTGCGATAGTGCCTCCATCCTATTCATCCAAAGAAGGCTGCTGCTATTAAAATAGAAGTTGAAAAAATTTTGTACGATGGTTTCATTTACCCTGTTCCTCTTACTGATTGGGTTTCCAATATTGTTCCTGTCATGAAGAAACAAGGGGCAATATGAGTGTGCGTCGATTATAGGGATGTTAACCAAGCTTGTCCAAAATAAACTTATCATACTCCCTTTATCGGCAAGATTATTGATGAATGTGTCAGATGCAAAATATTCTCATTCATGGATGGTTTTTCTGGCTACAATCAGATCAATATCCGCCCAGAGGACCAACCTAAAACTGATTTTATTTGTCCATGGGGCACATTCGCTTATAGGAAACTCTAGTTTGGTTTAAAGAACATAGGGGTATCATTTTAGAGGGAAATGAATTATTCCTTCCATGACATCAAACATATTGTTCAGCCATACCTAGATGATTTACCTGCTCATTTACGAAAGTGGACTAATCACCGTAGCATTAGAGAGCTATATTTTTACGGTGTCGACACTACAAAATATGACTCAACCCGCACAAATGTGTGTTTTTTGTTTATTCTAGTCATTTTCTTGGATTCATAGTGTCTAAGGAGGGAATTCGACTTGATCCACTTAAGGTTCAGGAAATTCTTGATTTGCCTCCACCTTCCAATATACTACAATTACAAAGACTCCAAGGGAAGGCTAACTTTCTGAGGAGGTTCATTCCCAATTATGCTGAAATGGCTAAAGGATTTACTCATTTATTGAAAAAGGGGATACCCTTCCATTGGGACCAGGTTGTGCAAGCTTCCTTTGATGCTCTTAAAGATACCTTGATTAGAGCCTCATTAATGTATTCCTTGAATTATCAAAATGACTATTTCTTGTATCTCGCCACCGCAGATACAACCATTGGAATTGTTTTAGTTCAAAAATAAGATGGGATTGAACATCCGATATATTATTTGAGCCACAATCTCAATGATACAGAAGTTAAGTACTCTTACATAAAAAAAATTAGCTCCGGTTGCTGTTTAAGATGTATATAGATCTCGCCACTACATCTTGCTCCAAAAGACCACTGTCATTTCAGATTACAACCATATGATATATATTTTGTCACGTCAATTGCTATGGGGGAATACTCAAAATGGATCGTCATTTCGCAGGAGTTTGATTTGGAATTCATCAAATCCAAATCAAAGAAATGTCTAGTCTTCGCCGAGATTCTTTGCAACCTTCCCTCGAATACCATTGATTCAATATCAGAACCATCAATTCGAGATGAGCCTCTTTTCCTGATTTCATCATCTGATGCATGGTATGGAGATATATTGATTTATCTCCAAGCCCAAACTTTCTTGCTTGATACCTCTCACTCACAACAATGACCTATCCAATAACAAGCCAAAGATTATTTGATCGTTGGTGACACTCTTTATTGTCATGGTATCAATACTATTTTATGAATGTGCCTCACTCATGAGGAAGCCAAGAAATTTTTGAATGATTTCCATTCAGGTGCTTGTGGTAGACACTTATCTGGTTATGCTACTACATAGTGAATTATCCGTGCTGGTTACTTATGGACATCCATATTTAAATATTGCATAATTGCTGTCAGAAGCTATCACACATGCTAGATCTCTGACCATAAAGCTAGATTACCACATACACCATTGCATCTTGTTGTCGTTGTTGGACCATTCGCCAAATGGGGCATTCACTTCATGACAGGTAACCTCACCTTGACCGGGGGCCATGGGTACATTATATTCGTCGTTGACTATTTCACAAAATGGGTTGAGGTGATGCCAACATTAAACAACAGTGGCAAGACAACTGCTCTTTTCTTTTTCAACCATGTGGTTGCTCGGTTTGGTGTACCATAGGCTATAGTTATAGATCATGGGTCGCATTTTCACAATCACATGATGGGGGAGTTAACTGCCAAGTTAGGACTGTCACATGATAGTTCTACTCCTTATTATCCGCAAGTGAATCGACAAGTTGAGGCCATCAACAAAGTCCTGAAGCAAATGCTTCAAAGAATAATAGGGGTTCATAAACGAAACTAGAATTTAACCTTGTACTCTACCTTGTGGGCATATTGAACCTCGGTGAGAAATGCAATTGGATTCACACTCTTTCAATTGGTGTATGGTCTGGGGGAAATCTTGCCGATACAATGTGAAATTTCATATCTCAAACTCGCAATTGACCTGTTACCCAACACTTTTGAAGAAGAAGCACGTTTCTTAGAATTTATCCATCTGGATGAAACTCATCTTGAAGCCGCATTGGCTAATGAAGCGCATAAGAAATGAATCAAGGCGCAATACATGAGAAATGTCAAGCCTCTCATTTTCTCAGAAGGAGACCTGGTCTTGCTTTACGATCAGGAAGCTAATAAACTAAGAGCAGGAAAATTTGAACCACTTTGGATGGGTCCTTATATTTTCAAGCGTGTTTTGGAAAAAGGTGCCTATGAGTTGGTGGATTATGATGGAATCCCATTGTCACAGCTCTGAAATGGGTTGTACCTCAAATGTTACTATGCTTAATTGAGTGTAGTAAAAATTAGTGTATATGTGCTTTAATTGCATGCGTGTGTGTCAGTGTGTCTTTTAGAGTTTTTATGTGGTTAAGTAATCTGCTTTGCATTTGTTGCAAATGTCGAAACCTTTCGAACCATTTGTTGGTTACGGTGATGGTGCTAGTCATAGTATGCATCATCTATCTTTTTCATCATGGGCCATTTTTGCTCCAAGTAGCGAGTTAGTGAGTTTTCAAGGGATTTGTATCAGTCTATCAACGAACAATATCACTGGGTATAGCGAGTTGATCGAAATTCTCTCTAATGCCATTTCACTTGGCATTCGCCAAATCATCGTTAGGCTGGACTCACAACTCATCGTACTGCAATTAACAAACATTTATATTGTCTAGAACCCAACAATTCTTCATATGTTCCTTAGAGTTTGTATTTTGGAAAGACATTTTGAGTACATTCAATATCAACGTATTTCTAGAAACTTTAACACATTAACCGACTCATTAGCAAACTATTTGTTAAATAGACATTTGCGACACATGTAAAATTAAATTTCAATTCACATCATTAGTTGAAGAGGATTTCATATAACCATATATATAAAAAATCTGAAAGTAAAAATGGATAGATGTTTTAAGAGTTTTTACAAAATTTGTATCCAAGACATGTTTGGTCATCTGACCTAAAAACTCAAAATGCATACAAAAAGCATCTTAAGCAGACCTAGTGATGCTCATGATAACAAGTCACAGCCTGAGCTATCATGTGCAAGAGATGCATCCAACAGCCTGGAACACCAATAGTATGGCACTGCATCCTCATAGGTAACTCCTCGAACTGGACATCCAGAATACCAAGGGTTAATCTCTCTACATGATCCTGCAACTCTACCTGTGTCTCGGCCAAATCCAAATCCTGGAGAACTGCTCTCCCAATGTTTCTCCGTGCTGGCCCACCTGCCTCCTATAGGTGCCTCATAGGTCGAATAGTACCCACCTGTGCATGCATGAGAATGATTTTAGTTTAGTCTTGGAACATAAACACTCAAAAACATGTAGAAACTTAAAAATCAAAAAAACATTTTGGTCAAAAACAATTTACCCATAGCACCCCATTGAGCGCCCACTGGTAGACTCAACTTTGGATCTCCACGAAATTCCATCCCCGAGTATGGATGCTCCTCGATGAAAATGTGTTGTCTATGAAGCCAACTGAAAAATGCAGTGGAAAATGTAATCAATGACCGAACATCATGTCTAGACATCAATTCGACCCACTGCTACATCAATGGATCTCTAGGACCAGCTACACCCAGTGTTACATGCTGGGGTTGCATCAATGGAATTCTTTCTAAGGTAAAAGCAATTAAGAGTGATCAATAGCTAAATTTATTGGTCTTACTACTCTTTACTTTTGTCAGTTGTTCTTTGAGTGAAGAAATTACTGCCTCACACCAGTTGAATAAAGTTGGCTCGAGACACTCAAGAGCTTATTGCACATATGATCTGTTCACCAAATGACATGTCACACTACTTGCCAACTTTTCAATGGTGAAAAGGATTGTTCTCAAAGGAAAATCATGGATATATTTGATGATTATCTTTCCATCCTTGCTAGGCTGTGTACCTGGTTGACAGAATTATTGAACATAGTCTCTCATTGTTTTCCCCTCCACGGGTAGAATCTGAAAGAGATATGGGGGCACCACGTCTAGACAACCCTGTAAGAAAGTAAAAATCATCAATAAAAATAGGGATAACTTAGTATCTTATGTGAAAAGCCTGATTTGTCAAATCCCATGCATGAAATACGAACTGCAATAGTTTTGATTGTTGCCTCATTTTGGAGAACCTGAAGTATTTGAGTAACCCACAGTTTCTAAGGGCCTCAACTATACACAAATCATTTTGGGGAAACCATGTCTTTTTCTTCATGCTCTCTTTCTCGCCAAGTAATAGACATTCTGATCCAATGGAAGCCTGAAATCAAACCATTAGCTTAGTTAAGATCCTTTTCATACAAAAAACGGAAGAAATTTTGGGTCAATTTGGTGAAACAAGTTTGTGAAACTCAGCCAGCACAGCCCAAGAAAGGAAACATTATGCTGCAGTGTAGAATTTCTTCTATCTGGGTGCTCCCTAGCACAATTTTCAACATGCAATCCTGCGCTTGTCCTAGGGTAAAAAATTAAAACCTAGGGGCCCTAAGAACCCTAAAAACTTGCATGAAACAGTAAAAGAATGATATGAAAAGAAAGAGGAGGGGTAGATCTCCTACTTGGTCCAGACGGCACAAGAAATGATACGCAAAATATCTCAAAATCAGTTGGTGAAGGTCGAGGTAAAAAACAGGGTCAGAACATAAACTGAATGGTAAATTTCAAATGGTGAAAATAACATGGTAAATTCTTGTTTTTATTTTTATTTCATGAGCATTACATGAGTAAAATTTAGTATTTAGCTATTTTTACCAATGAAATAGGTATGTTTAATCCATTTGGCGTTTCTTTGAACATATTTACAGCTAACTTACAGAATTTGAAGTGCCCGATCGTGAATTGTACTTTGACCATAGAGCATACTTTTATCTCTTTTTCGAGCTCTATTAAACATTGAAAAAGGAATCCCCTTGGAATCCTCTTTAAGCTCTTTTCAGACTCATGAAATATGAAAATATTGCCAAGTGCTTGTCCTTTTCAACTCGTTAATGGATTGGAAATGACATCTACTCAGTATAAGTTTAACCCTTTTTTGGGGTGAGATAGATTATTTACGAAAAAGGAATATGTTTACCAAACATGGTCAATAGGTTCTCTCTTGTATTGTTTTACGCTTTTTCGTACTTGAGAGGCAAATATACGAAAAAGAAATTGTGGATTTTTCTTTTTTTGCCTTTTCAAACTCTCTAAACATGAAAAGGACCGAGTTATCATTGTTGTTAGACTTGTTAAAACATCAAATAGCAACAAACTTATCCATCATGACAAGACTGAGTTTCACCTTCTCTAGACTCATTAAAACATCACATAGCGATGGATTCACTCGAAGGGTGGAATTATACATCAAGCATATGTTATCCTCCTTAGGATTGATAAAAATAAAGAGGTATTGGTTAGTAATAACTGAGGAAAGTGGGAAAAGGGGTAAATCACTTTATGGCAGTAGGTCACTCTTAAACATGACACTTTCACTTAATCATTGTGACTATTTGGGTTGGGTTATCTGCTTGATGGTTATCATACCTTGGTCTATCATACCATCCATTACTTTTGAGCGAACGATTGAATGAGATAGAAGACCCCAAATCTAGTTTCATCCATCTGGGTTGTGATTTTAGGAAATGTCCCAAATCATCTGTACAATGGCTTTACATTGATGGTCATCCTATCATGGGTCTATATCTATATACAATTGTCTATGTACTTCTAATGAAAGTTTATATGCTGAGCATGAGTATGCCTTCCCTCAACGATTCATCAAAAAAAATCAAAATATCATGATATTATGTTTTGTAATCAATGCAAGTCACCAACCACTTTGGAACCTCCTCATCACATCGTAAAGCATATCACTCGACATCATTATTTTTTATTTCATTCTTTAGGGGGTAGTTGTTACAGATCCATTTGGGCACATCACTCCCATCATTAAGATCAGTACCAGGGGCTTAGCAAACCCTAATTCAGTTGCTACAGGCCCTAGACAAGTCACCATTTTGAATGCCTCCTTCCATAAGAGTTTCTTGGCCTAAAACCCTCTAGAAATTGCTCCTTCCCTAAGAGTTTCATGGCCTGAAACCCTCCAAAAATTCCTCCTTGAGGGACCAGCATAGCCTTGGACTAGGGTAGGTGCACTTTAGTGTAGGTAGGCCCATGTCAAGGTGCTCTACAAAGCACCTAGGACCACTTTGACTTGCACTGGGAAAGATTGTGCGAAATTTACATGGGGTTATGGGAATATTCTTATCCTCTAGAGTCATCTAGAAGATTACCACACTTATCATCTGCTATGAGCTCGAAATTGGCTAGGGAATGAGTTAAGTAACCTCCTATCCTCTCATCCCTTCCTCCATGGAAACAAACTCCAAGTTTGGAAGGCCATTCAATACCCTGATTTATGACAAAACCTCCTCCATTTGCCTATAAATTGAGCACTCATCCAAGTGATCAGGGGCTCTGCTTTGAGAATTTGTAAGGAGACACTTTTGGCGTGAGAATTGAGAGTATAAAAAAGTTTTGTGATGCTACCAGAGTGTTGTGCTATTGATGTGATTTTGGTTGGAACCCAAGCTGGAAGAGTGACAATGGATCGGACTTCATGGCTATAATTCTTCCTTCTACTTAATAAAGTTGTATACACCTTTTTCCATCTTCTTATATTTATATATGAAGTTTATATGTGTGAATGTATCTGATTCCATTTACTTATAGTCGATAGATCTCTTTCTTTGATTGGTTCTCTGTCTTCTATTTATGCTTATAGATACTTGTTGAGCAAGTTAAGTTCAAGAAGGAGCGGCGAGAGTCGTACAAAGGAGACAAAAGGAAAGCAAAAGAACAAGTAGGTCATTTGATTCCCTTTGTCTTATTTATCGTCTATAGCAAAAGGATAAGTGCTTTAAATCTATTGTTCTAGTTATAGCTACCTACCTAGGGAATTAGTATTTATCCGTTGATGCAAAATTCCTCATAACAATGATGTAGTTTTTTTTTTTCCCACCATAGTGCATTCTGTCAAATAGTTAAGTAGACAGGAGGTGTGAATATTGTAAAAAAACCACTAGAAAATTGTAATTTGTAGGCAATGGACTAGAGAGATGCAATTTGTAGAACAATTAATCTTTATAACATTTTCGTGGGTTAAGTTGAAGAAAAAATGAATTTTGAAAATGGGTTATGTTGGAATTCTTTTGTAATTTAAAACATGGGAGCTACAAGTGATTTTTGAGAATAGGGGTTCATGGTTATTCTCAATATGAACTTATGAAGATTTTTGAGATAATTACAATGCAAAATATTGATTATTAAAATACAAGTTTATTTGGTTGTGTTTTGAGCGTGTAGAACTAGTTTGAAATATTGTGAAAAGTGGTCAATAACAATTCGAAGAAGGAGGTGGATGCCTCCGTTGAGGTTGGTGCCTCAATCAGGTTGAAGCCTACTCCAAGTTGGTTCTTGAATATCATTAAGGTTTATGCCTGAATTAGGTTGATGCCTAATTTAAGCTGGTTCTTTCACATTTTCGGGTCAGTGCCTCTAGTAGGTTGGTTCCTACAAATTCATTTTTGGAGATTGATGTCTACAAATATATGTAATCAAAGCTAAATAACCTTAAAATCATTTTTGGTTTTCTATTGTAGGAGATTCCATGTACATATGGCATTCTCTTATGACAGTGTGATGATGTTATTTAATGATGTTGATTATGTTTCAAGTATTGATTAATTTCTAGATTGTTTAAATTGATTAAAATTGTTCATTACACTAATTCACCCCCCTGTCAGTGTAATCCTTAGTCTAACAATTTGTATCAAAGTGGGTTCCGTTTATTCTAACAACTGGAAGATAGATCCAAGGAATTATAGACAAAAAAGAAAACAGTAAGAGGAAGTTTTCTGAGAAGTGGAAGGGTTGTGATTATACAAGAAATACATCAGATCCCAAAGAATGTATTTTCTTCTGTCATGGACGGTGAAGATACTTAGAAAGAGGAATGAAATATTATCATATTGTTTCAATTGTGGGAATGAAGGTCACTATACTTCTATGTGTCCATGTTCATTTATAGATATTGATGATGATATTGTTCAAATAACTTAGGTTAACAACTGAAAGGAAGTAGAAGTAAATTTTGAAGCAGAACTTATAAGGTCCTTGGATGAATTAAAAGTTTCAAGAAGAAGGGTTAGTAAATTTGAATAACTACAAAATTATGACGATAAAGATAAAATCATAGATAAGATTTATAAAGAAGACATAAAGTAGAAGGTTTTTTTGAAGAAATATGAAAAATAAGACCATGATGTTGCTGCTATGAAAGCACAACTAGAAGAGGAAACTATGATGATAGAAGTGATGTAGAGTTAGATAAAAATAAAAGAGAAGGTCATTATGAGGCACTAGAAGCCAAAAATATTTCCTTGAAAAATGTGTTGGAAAAATGAAATAAACAAAATGATGAACCAAAAAAGGACATAGAAAATATGAGACCTACTAGTATGTTACTATCTTATGAAAATTTCCACCTTTCTTCTAGTTGTTCATATACATTTTCAGGAAATATTCCTGATAAAGTAAAAAATGAATATGGAAGAAAATCCCATGAGAATCTCCTTTCTATTAGCTCACTATATAAGGGTAATGAAAGAGAAATTATCACATTCTGAAAAGTGAACTTGTCGTCCCCCTGTATCAAGAAGAAGAGGAACATAGTATCAGCCTAACATACAATTAGTAGATTCAATAGTAGTTCAATATGTATTGAGGGGTCAACTACAAAATCAGAAATATGTTCAAGATGAGCTCACTACTACTCTATAAGGGCTAAGGAGACTCATAACTCTTAACACAGAAGAAAATAATCTATTGGAAATTAGGGATCACGATGCTAGTATTATGAATATAGAGTTAGAATGTTGAAATATGTAAGTAGGTTTGTTTTTCATAATGACATATGTAATGATGATTTTATGTATTTAATGAAAAGAGAAAATTATATTTATTATTATTGTTCTTAGGGAATGTGTTTCATGCTCAAGGGAAAATTATTTTTAGGTCAAGCACCCATTGAGTACTTCTAGGTTAATTGTGTCATTGTCATTTGGATATGTTACATATTGTAAAGGAAATTTTTTTGAGTCAAATTAGAGTCAAACAACCCTTTAAGACCTCGTGGTAATGCAAGTAACCAAGAATCCTATCAAGTAGTGAAAATTTTACCTCAAGATAGTTACAAGTCAGCATACAAACATGAATAAGAAGAATATTTAAAGGATTTCGAGGCCTCACTGAAAGACCATTGATCAAGCATTCAAGGCCAAGATAGAAGTTTGAAAAAGAAGGGATAAGAAGCATCTTGAGTATCAAAGGAGAGAAGAATGAAGCCCGAAAGATTAAGATTGTTTCTAGGCAATAGTTCCTCTCACATGTGGAAAAAAATAGGGCATTCACAAAAGAATAAGGACCAAATTATAGTCATACCTAGGAGCCAAAATTCAGTGAAAAAATAGTTTAATTTGCAGGTCCAGATATTGAGGAGAAGAAAGCTAATCAAGTAAAGGAGTAAAAGGATTCAGACTGCCACATACTTGTCACACGTACAAAAATTGCAAGAGAGTACAGGAAGCCAATAACTATAGGAAGAAAGGTTGAACTTGAAGTCTAGTGTTGGAGAGCTGGAGTTCAGAAGGAAGAAGAAGTTACAGAAACATGAAGGAAAAGTTGAATTGGAAAGGAAAGGAGATTTTTTGACTTGGTATTGGAGGGTCATTCTCAAGGGTCATAAGTTATAGAATTCATCAACTAAATTTATATAAGAAGATAAATATTCTTGTGGTTTTTCCTCTCAAGTGGAGAGGTTTTGGCCCTAGATGATCACCTACATATTGTGTCCTCTTGTCTCATTGTTATTTATTTTTTGTTAGTTATCTAATGATAAGAACACTAATAATAATTAAGTGAAATAAGAATAATTTAATCAATTTAATGAAAAATAGATCACAGGAAGTTATCAAAGTAAGAGAAATCACCTACCCAAGCTTCCCTAGGTTTCTCATCATAGTATCATAACTAAGGTGCCAAGACAAGGAAATTAAGCTTGAATAAGGACCATCAAAACAAGTATTAATAAATATTAATTCATCAAAGAAGACACTGAATAATCAATAAGGGATACATTATGGGCCGACCAATCTAAGAAACATGAAGAGGAACTACTCATCTCAAGGATCATGAGGTCTCAAAGAGAAGAATAACTCAAAATCCTAGCTTATCTGAAGAAGGGTTCTACACCTAGAGTATTGTTCAAAAATAAAAGGATCTAGATTTGAAGCACCTTGATAAAATCCAAGGAACGAAGGATATATCCCTCTTCTTGAGTTAATTATCACTACCAAAGCATACGTAAAGGAAGACATCTTCCATTATTAGCATCATCAAGAAAAGAATCAAGTTGAATATTTCATCATCAAGGAGTATATTCACTTGAAAATTAAATATGCTTATATCTATGACTTAATTGACTATCAAAAGGAATTCATTTTGGAAGGAAAGTAAAAAATTGGTTTGGTCAACAAACTTTCATTCATGGAAGAAGAAGACATATTTGATCCTCATACAAAATGAAGTCGTTGAGCATGTTAAAGGTTAAATCACTAAACCTCCAAAGGAAGAAACTCAAGTGATAGCTTAGTATATGAAAGGGTAAATAAGGGTTCAAAGGATCCTTATAGAATCCATAAAGGATACCCTTATACCTTATGTTGCAAAGTTAGAGACATCAAAAGAAATCTATGAGAAGTTAGTGGAATTGTTCTTCGTAGGTACCTATCAAGAAGTCTTATCTTTAATAATCGAGATGTATAAAATGATGGTATCAAAGGAATAAGGAATAGCCTCATATATTATGAGGGTGCCAAAAATTAAAGACCAACTACAGGATTTGGGGGAAATAATGTCTGACAAAGACATGACCATTGTGGTGCTCAATGCACTACTTGATGAATGGGGCAATTGTGTATCTAGCATATACGGAAATAAGGAAGCCACCCCATTCAGTGAATTATGGTCATTGTGTAAAATTGAATAAAATAGGTTCAAGGAAAAAAGGAATGTAGGATCAAATGAGCAAGTTCAAGAATTTGCTACCATGGTTAGGACGAAAGGAGAATCCAAGAAATATAATCCTCAAAAAAAGAAGAGGATTGATATCTTGAATATTCAATGATATAGTTGTTAGTTGTATGGTAATTTCAAAATATATTATCCTAAACTGAATAAGGACACCAATAAAAGGAAATAAATAATTAATCCCATGTTATCGAAGAAGTGGAATAACATGACGAGAATAAATACAAAGAGATAAATCTTCACTATTAAGGCTTATTAGATGCACAAGAATAAGAAGTGGGAGATGAAAAAATTTCTACCATGACATCATTATAGAAGCTTGAAATCATACTTGATGTTGAAGTCTACATGATTACAACAATCATCATAAAAAGGAAGTATCTCATGGTAGCCTTATTGAAAGCATACGCAGTATGCTGGAGGAAAGTCATCTAGCATGGTAAAAAGAAATCATCATTAGGAATGAGCATTTGTAGAATGATAATAATTGAGATCCTTAATTGGAATATTCATGAGAAGGCTCAATTTTCTTGGAAGAATCAAGTGTCTCACTGAGAATTCCAACTTGTATAGGATTCATTGTTTTAGAAGGATGATGGTATGATGACAAAATAATGCAGCATGTCAAAATGAGTGAATAAATTTCAAGCAAGGAAAGGAGGTTGTTGAAGGAAGTCTAGATGAAAAAAAATAGAAAAGAGGTATGTAAATGTTTGATATATTAATTCATGTCATCATATAGTTTCAAAAAGCATGGGTGAGTTCTCTAAGTCATGAACATGATAAAAAAAAGGAATTTCTTCATTTGGAAAAATGCATGAAGGCATGATTCACATATTGACAAGGTGAAATGAACATAATATGTCTTCATATGGAATATGAGGTAGTTGATAAAGATGAATGAACCATGGATGGATGTTCTTGGGGAGAAATATGTGAATAAATAAGGAAGAGATCGTGAAAGATGCAACTATGGTCACATAAGAAAAATGTAATCAACATCCAATAACTAGAAGAATTGGCCATGACATCTCCATAACAGAATGTATGAAGACCTTGATAAGGCTTGTAAAGAAAGGATACCCTTGAATTTGAAAGTATTGGATATGTGGTTATGAATGTGCAGGATGTTGATGTTACAAGCAAGTAGATGTCATGATGAAAGGCCATCAGAAAAGGTAACTTTGATTTGATGTTCTTTTTTCATTTTTGAACAACATATGGATGGTTTGATACAGGGCTACCAAAAGGTAGTTGTATATGTAACTTACAACTATAACTCATGTGGTTTGATGAAACATCCTAAAGTAAACATGACTTGGAAGAGGTAGTTGTATGAAGAAAATCCAAATGTGGACTGGAAGATCACTTTCTGATGAAAAGAGGGATGAAATGAATGATATGTTTTATGAAGGAAAGTGACGGATGGTTGATGCCCTATAATATATAGGCTTCATAATCACGAAAATAAAATTCATGATATCGATAGGAGGATCTCTACAAGAAGCTCAAGGTACAATGATTTCCACCAAAGAGGAGAAAGCTTCTGAAAAACAAGTCCCTAGTTAAGAGGCATCTTCGATTTGGTAAGCATTTAGCATCTGATACTATTTGAGGATGAGGTAGGGCATCCAAGAAAATATTATTTGAAGAGAAAATCCCTTGAGTATGTGTTATTCCAAGATAGGAATTGTCCTATAACGACATACGTTATGAACACCTGGGTGGGGTATGATCTTTGACAGACAATGATGATGGTGTATGTCATTCATTGGTCTCACTAGCATTATTCTTTGATATTGTAGAGATATAGAGTTGTTAGTGAAGGTCTTGCTATGTGAAAATTTTGGTTGGTATGATGCAAAGATATGGCTTACCAATGCAACTCTTCTTATGAAAATCCTTGAAACTGAGAATTTTCAAGTACCTTGTATGGATTATGAATACCTCCCTAGTTAAGAGGGAGCCTTGAAATATGTGACTAGATTCGGTTTTCATAAGGACATATGTAATCATGATTTTACGTATTTAATGAAAAGAGAAAAATAAATTTATTATTTTTTTTCTTAAGGCATGGTTCATGCTCAAGAGAAATTTATTTTAGGTCAAGCACCCATTGAGTGCTTCTAGGTTTATTGTGTCATTGTCATTTGGGTATGTTACATACCGTAAAGGAAATTTTATTTGAGTCAAGGTAGAGTAAAAAAACCCTTCAAGACCTCTTCATAATGCAAGTAATAATTCGGCCTATAAAGTAGTGACATGTCAACCTAGAAATAGTTACAAGTTGCCCTACAAACATGAACAAGAATCCTATATAAAGGAGCTGTCAACCTCGCTAAAAGACCATCGATCGAGCATTCAAAGTCAAGACAAAAGTGTGAAAAAGAAGGGATAAGAAGCATATTTAACAACAAAGAAGAGGAGAATGAAGACCAAAACGATTAGGAAATTTTATCGACTATAACTCCCATCAGACGTGGGAAAATCTAGGGCATCCATTGCAGAATAAGGACTGAATTACATTGATACCTAGTATCCAAACATCAGTGCCAAAATAGTTTAATTTGTAGGTCGATATCTTGAGGATAAGAAGCCTAGTCAAGCAAAGAAGTAAAAGGATTCAAGCTACCTCATATCTGTCACACATGAAAAAATTGCATGGGTGTACAAGAAGACAAGAATTGTAGGAAGAAAGGGTGAAGTTTTAGTCTAGTGTTGCAAAGCTAAAGTTGAGAATGAAAAAGAAGTTGCAACAACATCAAGGAAAGTTTTATTTGGTTTGACTTGGAAAGAAAAGGAAAAAGTTTGAATTGTTCAAGGGTCATAGATCTTAGAATTCGTTAATTGAAGTTCTATACGAAGAGAAGAATTCTAATGGGTTTTCCTCTCAAGCGGAGAGGTTTCGGCCCTAGATGATTGCGCATATCTTGTGTTATCTTGTCTCATTTTTGTTTATTGTTTGGTAGTTGTTGGATGATGAGAGAACTAATAATAATCAATTGAAATAAGAATGAGTTAATCAAGTTAATGAAAAATAGATCACAATAAGTTATCAAGGTAAGAGATAGGAATGTGGAAAAATTTAAGAGGAAGTCATTTCTACAAGGAAACAATGTTGGAATAAAGAATTACTAAGAAAAGGGGTGAATCAATAATAGTGAAGTTCTTTCAAATTTAAATATAAGTATTTATCTTTTTTCACTATGTTCAGTTACTTGTGAAAGATTTCGTACACAATATAGATAATCAACTAGATAAGTCATTCACATGTACATACAATCCATCACATGAGAAACATACACATATGACACAAGTATTTTTACGTGGAAACCAAAAGGGAATAAAACCACCAAACTGTTTGTTATTTATGATGTAAATTAATCTCCTACTTAATTACGTCAGTTTGCTTGTGTAAACCCACTCACAGGATGCACTGACCCCATTAAGGTAACAAGTACCTACTTACAAAAAGGCACCAACCTCTTACGAATGTAGGACACCACCTGCTCTTGTCACTATTCTAACTTACATACAATTTTCAAAATGAAAATAGAGGTATTTACATATACAGAGAAATATCAATATGTTTCACTGAAGTATTGTACTTTTGCTCTTGGTCCACTACTATTCTAATGGCTCTCTCCACCTCACACAACAACTCCCTATCCTTTGCTCTCTTTGTAGTAGTACACTTCACTCATCCTTCTATTCTCAATTGCATATACTCTACTCTTAGCCTTCTATTCCATGAACTCTCTACAACACTCTACTTCAGGTCAACAAAAGGTCCAACTGCTCAAATTTTCACACTTTCTGCTCCACTCACTTTAGCACATTCACTACAATCTATATTCCCCCTTTTCTTAATTGAAATCCACAATTTTGTTCCTCTACTACACTAGGCTCAATGCTATCTCTCAACATCCACACTGCTTGAGATTGTGCTCCTAATATGGCACTCCATTCTTATATTGCATCCCTTTTTTACAAATTTTGTCACTCCATTAAACCATGAGAATGGGCTTCATTCACTTCACCATATCCCTATGTGATTGTTTGTTGGGTCTCTATAATACTAGTGATTACCCCATTACTATTGTAGTTGTACCCCTTATTAATATTTTTGTGCCCCTATTGTCCCCATATTTTTATTACTATGCCCCATAGAATCCCTCTATTGCTATTTTTGTGGCTTTATATTATTATTGTTAGGTCGGCTAGGTTATATTGTGACTCCTTAGACTCCTATATATAGAAAGGAGGTTTTGTCATTTGTATCATCCAAGAATTGTTCATTTATGTAATGTGAAGGAGGTTTCCCCTTCAAAGAGGCTGAATTCTAAGGCGTGTATCTATCTCTTCTATCTTTTTCTTGAGCTGGTTTCATAACATTTGGTATCACAGCTTTGGATTCTAGGGTTTCACTGCTCCAAACAGGTCATCGTGACATTTTCGCTATAAATGTTTTTCTGCGATGTTTTAGAAGCTACAAAAGAAACCCATTTGAGAAGAAATCATGTGCAATCGTAGGTCCAAATTTCAGAACTTTTATCCCTATGTTTGTGGAGATATGATCTGAGGAAGTTGGTACTCTTGCAGACTCCTGAATTACATTCCAAACAGGTGACCTGGGGAAAATCGTCATAACTTTCTCTCTGAGTATCGGGTTGAACTTTCATAAGAAGGTGTAGAAAGGGGACAGACTTTATCTTCGTTTATATAATTTTTTAGGCCCAAAGGTTGAAACAGTGACTCGTGGTATGTCATAAAAGTTCACTCTACTGAACTAGTCTATAAGCAGGTCACTGTGGGAGATTTTACATAACTATTCCTTGGAGAATCCAATTTGGATCAGACTGGTGGCATTAGAAACAAGAATCAGAGGGCTACTGAAAGTTACAATTTCAAAACTAGATGATCCGAAAGTATAGAGATACATCAGAGGCAATATCGTGCTCCTACAAAGTGAAAAAAGTGTGTAGATTCTTTTAAATTTTTGCTTAATATTGTTTGAAAATTTATTTTGGAGGAATTCAAAGGGCATATTAGAGAATTATTATCGGTAATTGATGGCTTGAGGAAAGAAAATGCAAAAACATATTAAGGAACTTGAAAGCTCTAACATGACTCATGAAGAAGAGGAAGAAATGCTACATGATATAGCAAAATTACAAGAACAAGTGAAACAAATGTCACGCTCACAAAATCTAACCGAAGCTAAGATAAATGGCATGGAATCTAAGATAAAGGGAATGGAAGCTAAGATCGATGATTTGAAGATAGATTTGAAGATAGAGTTGAAGACAGACATGGCAGATTTGAAGAAAGATTTGACAAATCTTCTACACGAAATACTTACTAATGGTGAAAGGGGAGTAAAGGAAACTCATGATGCAAACAAAGGAAATGTTAATTATGATTTCATAGACTCTAATGTTGGATTGAAGACGCGCCATATTCTAAAAATAGATATGAGGAAGTTTGATGGCAAGGATCCTGCAACATGGATATTACAGATGGAGCATTTTTTTATCTCAATAATGTGTAAAGCACCCAAAAGGTACATATTGCAACTTTATATTTGGAACCAAATCAGTTTGTATGGTATCAGTGACTTTTCTCTCGTAAAAAAATTATCACTTGGGTAATTTTTACAGAAGAATTGATAGCACATTATGAGGATACAAAAAGAAACATCTTTTTTTAGCCAATTGATAAGTCTCAAACAAAAGGGTTCAATAATGGAGCACATTGAGGAGTTCCAAAAATTGAACATAAGGGTAAAAAATATTCCAGAGGAGCATAGGATTGATGTGTTCATAGGGACTTTAAAGGATAATATCCAACATGATGTTCGCCTTTGGGAACCTGATTCATTAGAGAAGGGATTCAGGTTAGCAAGAAAAATGGAAAGCAAAATTATGGCAACCAGGAAGCATACCACTCACATCTATAAATACGGAAGTGTTGTTGCGCTAGTCTTCCACAAACTATAAGGTTGACACCACAACAATTGGAAGAAGAAAGAGCAAAATGGATTTGTTACAGTTGTGATAGAAAATACACTAAAGGTCATAAGTGTGCTGAGAAGAAATTATCTACATAGATTGTGAAGAGGAAGAAGAAAAGGAGAAAGAAAGGTCAAAAGAAGAGGATATACTCTAGGAACAAAGCCTAGATGAAGAACAAATTAATCCAACCATATCTTGTAATGCATTGGCGGGAATTACCACTCCTCAAACCATCAAGATAGAAGGACAAATCAAGAAGAAAAAGGCAATAGTGTGATTGATTCAGGAAGTACCCATAATTTTATTCATTACAAGCTAGCAAAAGAATTGAATTGCTTCTTATATCCGGCACCAGAGTGTCAAGTGATGGTTGCAAATGGAGGAACAATAAATTGCTCTGGAAAGTGCCATAATATCAAGATATCCATGGGAGGATATGTATTGACTAGCCCAATGATTTCCATTCCAATGGGAGGTGCTAATGTTGTATTAGGAGTCCAATGGCTACAATCCTTGGGTAGAATAGCTTTTAATTTTCAAGAACTTTTCATGAAATTTTCTGTGGAAGGAAAGGAAGTTGAACTAAGGGGTATTGCAGGGAAACTAGGAAAGGTAATCAGCTCTAATGGTATGACAAAGCTTCTAAAAAAGGAACAAAAAGGTGTAATTGCACAATTATGTTCGCTAGATG